>JASTWQ010000691.1:0-89547 GCA_035220615.1 Leptothorax acervorum | reverse complement strand
TTAAAGCCAAATAAACTGGAGGTTATTTAAAATAAAAGACTTTTATAATTTATAAATGAATCGTCAGCTTATTTAAACTTTTCCCTTAGAGACTGTTCGCAATTATTCCATTCTCTCCCATACCCTTAAAACTATTTTCGTTAATAATCGTATTTTAATATGTGAAGTCTCCCATACCCAAAAAGAAGCAAGTAATTTTTTTTAAAAGTAAAGAATTAGTAATTGTTGAGGAATATAAGAACCCAAAAAAAATATATAAGAATTAATTTACAGGAGATACGAAGGGTTCTATAATTCACCCCTGAATCTAGATTTGTGCCTTTAGAGGTTGATTAAGGCAAAATCCTGAAATATGTTTTAAGCATTTGTATGGGTGACCTTCGTAAGCAAAAACCAAGTCGTTATCTCATCGGGCCTAAGAGATATTGACGAATCCGTGAAAATACATTTTAACCTTTTTCACACCCTTAAGGGTCGAATTTCTAAAAATCCCTTCTTAGTGGATGCTTATGTCTTGAGAGGAATACACTCCCCGATTTCATATTTCTAGGTTCAGGTGTTTTGGCTGGGCGTTGATGAGTCAGTCAGTCAGTCAGTCAGTCAGTCAGGACATTTGTTATTATATGTATAGATTAACATAAATTGTAATTTTAACAATAAGCAAAACCCGTTCGTAATTGCCCCAGCTACAATTCGGCATTGCCTCGGGTGCCGCGGGTAATCCCCAATGGGAAGGTTTGCTTTTTGTTTAAAATTGTAGTTTATGTTGATAATCTATAAATATTAATTATTGTAATTAAAGCCAAATAACTGGAGTATCATTTAAAATAAAGACTTTTATAATTTAAATAATCGTCAGCTTTATTTAACTTTTCCCTTAGATGTTCGCAATTCTTCCATTCTCCCATACCCTTAAAACTATTTTCGTTAATAAATTTATTGTGGAATAAGGAAGCAAGTATTTTTTTAAAAGTAATTGTTGAGCTGAATATAAGAACCGAAAAAAAATATATACGAATTAATTTACAGGAGATACGAAGGGTTCTATAATTCACCCCTGAATCTAGATTTGTGCCTTTAGAGGTTGATTACGGCAAAATCCTGAAATATGTTTTTAAGCATTTGTATGGGTGACCTTCGTAAGCAAAAACCAAGTCGATATCTCATCGGGCCTAAGAGATATTGACGAATCCGTGAAAATACATTTTACCCCTTTTCACACCCTTAAGGGTCGAATTTCTAAAAATCCCTTCTTAGTGGATGCTGATGTCTTGAGAGGAATACACTCCCCGATTTTCATATTTCTAGGTTCAGGTGTTTTGGTTGGGCGTTGATGAGTCAGTCAGTCAGTCAGTCAGTCAGGACATTTGTTATTATATGTATAGATTAACATAAATTGTAATTTTAAACAATAAGCAAAACCCGTTCGTAATTGCCCCAGCTACAATTCGGCATTGCCTCAGGTGCCGCGGGTAATCCCCAATGGGAAGGTTTTGCTTTTTGTTTAAAATTGTAGTTCATGTTGATAATTTATAAATATTAATTATTGTAATTTAAAGCCAAATAACTGGAGTATCATTTAAAATAAAGACTTTTATAATTGATAAATAATCGTGGAATAGGCTTTATTTAAACTTTTCCCTTAGATGTTCGCAGTTTTTTGACTCTCCCCTACCCTTAAAAATTTTTTGTTTAATAAATATATCGTGGAATAAAGAAGCAAGTTATTTTTTTAAAAGTAATTGTTGAGCCGAGTATAAGAAACAAAAGAAAAATGCATAGGAATTAATTTACAGGAGATACGAAGGGTTCTATAATTCACCCCTGAATCTAGGTTTGAGGTATATTAAGCTATCTGAGCAAAATTATCAGAACACAATAGATTATATCTGAAATTAATTTGCTAATTTTTTGCTTCCAAAAGTAATATTTTTGCTTAAACTATTAAAAGATGACGAATTGGCTAAGTAGCAAGATTACGCTATCTAGCCATTGTAAAAAATAGCATATACACAAGATCCAAAAGCAAAAAGTTTGAATAATACCAAATTTTTTGCTACTTTTTTGCTATTTTTTGCTTTAAAGGAATTTTTTTGCTCCAACTTTTAAGAAGATAGCAAGACAAAATGCGGCGCTCAAGGAGTAAAGCGCATTCAAGAACAATAAATTATATATAATTAATAATTTGCTAATTTATGGCTAGATAGCTTAAGATTAAGCTATCTAGCCATTGTAAAAAATAGCATATACATAAGTCAAAGCAAAAGTTTAATAATACCAAATTTTTTGCTACTTTTTGCTATTTTTTTGCTTTCAAAAAAACTACTTTTTACAAATACTTTTGCTTGCGAACTATAACTTTAAAATGTTTATATTTTACTCATTACATAAGTTTGTTTATTCAAATATTTACTTTAATTTTTTTTATCTCTATTAGGGTTACAGGAATAAATTGTGTGTTAACCAGTTTACTAAAACTGAACACATTATATTTATGTGAATAATTCTTTTATTTATTTATATTTATTTTTATGTTATTTTTGTTTTTTGGTTTTATTTTAATGTATACATACATGCACACCGGAAATAAACCATACATATTAAAAATGCATATACTCTATAACTTATAAAATGGACTATATTAATAAATGGCATATATAACTCTATAACTTATAAAAAAGTATGCTGGTGTTATTTTTTGGTCTCGGATTTGTCGGATATTCTCTTTTGCAAACTCGTCAAATTCTTCCCCAATTTCCATTGAATCGCTGGCACATTGCTGTATAGTGTCCAATACCTTTATCCCATAGGGTCCACATATCTTATAATTCCGCATAATTGCCTTTTTTCGTTTTCTTTATTTATTATATATTTAGGTATTTCTTCTATCATATATTTGTTGGAAGTGACAATATCTATTATTACTAAATCATCTGTAACATTACAAAAATAATACCTAATAATCGTGTATATTATAGTAGGGTACTTTTTATTGTCATATTTTTACTTATTTATTTTCCGAAATTCTCTGATTTTTGTCTCCTGGCAGATATCGCATTTCGTTTTTGTGGGAAAATGCTTCTTCTATATCATTAGAGGAAAGTCCCCTATTATGAGATAGGTTCCCAATATGAGATAACAGGGTTTCTTTTAAACTATTAGGTCCTATCTGGGCCTATTAACCCGTCAACGGGTTGTACTAAATAACGCGATCGTGTATGATGAGACAGTACGCTGAGGTATTCGGCGGTACATTCTCCATACAATCGAATTCTATTCTGACATCAACAGTGGCATTTTTGACAGATTCGTTTTTGTCGAGAGCAATCGATGACAACTATTGGAGCGTAATGTAGAAAATTCGGGACATCGAGACACGGCTGGACATGCTCGCGTCCGTAATACGCTCTACTGAAACGCGCGTACATATCGTACAGAATCGCCCATCTGTTTTTTACCAAAGTCCAAATTCATATCGTCGTGCGGATAGAATTCAGAGTTTAAATAAAGTTTCACGTTGGTCAATTTGCAATGATCGAACTTTGTTATTTCTCTGGTCATAACGTCTTTCCGGCCCGTCTGCAGAGCAAAGATGACGTATCGCGGTTTTTCGAGCTGAGTCGCGGTTTTGATAGCCCACGAGTGCTTGGTCGTGTTTTGCAACAGGGGATACTCGTACAGATCCCACGAACGGAAACTCATACTCAGATATCGTCCGTTTTCCAAGGCGCGCAGCATCGACAGTTTGTTCAGCAAATTGATCTCGTTCAGCAACACGTGAGGCCATTCGCCATTGTATCTTGAGTACTTGATAGCAGGATTCAACGTCGGATTCCCACCAAGGAATTGTTATCGTTGCGCGATCGTATCAAGATCAATTCGTGACGCGCGTTGATCACCACACGTTTGTAATCCTGCGCAAAATCCCAGTAACATACTGAGCGGTACGTGAAAAGTAAAGTTTCTTTGCGTAGAAGTGATGTCCGCGTTATTGAGCATATCCCAGCAGGCGTTTTTCAGAATCGTACTCGCGCCCAAAGACAGCGAAGCATAATTCTTGTGCGTTGTTGTTATTCCTACGTTCTGTTACGATCAATCTACACACCGTCGAGTTCGTATCGAATCTCATCGAACAAGAATGCGACGGCATTATTCGCCAATACCACGTTATCGGGTTCGCCGTCTACTCTGTTCACCGTCAATATTTCTTCGACGTAGAGAAAACTTTCGCACGGCAACGTATGCAGATCCTGCTGTTGTATGGGTACTTGTATCTCATCGCTATACTCGAACGTTGTGTTGGCGTACGCGTTGTACGTGTGCGTCTCGATCTTGACGATGCGATCGTCAAAGACCGGCTCGCTTTCCGATGTTAAGAATATCGGTCATGTTTCTCAGATATTTCGCACCGCAAATCCCAAAGATTGTAAGAATTCAATGTTTGACGCTGTGAGCTTCTTTCTCGTCTTCTTAGCGTAGCCTAACGCTGGTGATGATGATGATCGAACGATATCGTTGGCCGCTACCGTAGTGTAAATAGTGTTATCTCTCGTGTGCTCCGAGTCGTTCAACACGAGCATCTCATATATGTCGCGCAAACTCACGCGCGTTATCACTGTCGCCGTCGTACGTGCAATCTGACGGTGATCTCTTCGCCTCGAAAATGGAGCAATCGTCCGTCCTGATCCACGATGCGTACCGTTAGATCCGTAATGCTCCGTGCGATGATCGGCAGGTAAATGATCTGCGCCGGTGTTTCCGATATCTTATATCCTGGCGGCACACTCGGAGAAAATTCGTGTATTGTGTGAACGGGTTTGCCGTTGCTGTACGCACCCGCGGTCACGTTACACTCTACGCGGATAATGTTTATATTGATGATATTAATCGGTAGGTCCGATCGGTGCCATTTTCCAGGCTGCAATATACGCTTCGACGAGAATCCCAGCAGCGATTCAATGTTTTTCGGTTTGCTAAAACTTACTCTGAAAGCGCAATTGATCTCGCTTTTTATCGTGTTGTAATTAGCACGGAGCACTATCGGATATTTTATAGCCTCATCGTCCTCGTACTCCGCGTTGTCGTCATCGTCCTCGTCACCGTTCGCGCGAGCTGTCTCCTCTCGCGCGATATCCGCGACTGATGTACGATTATTGCTGATGGAAGGAGCTACGCGTTGGCCGCGTCGCGGGCGTTTCCGTGAAACAGCGCGTTTCAAAAACTCGTGTATCGTTCCTATCTCGTACGATCCCTCGGGTATCGTAATTTCCGTGTCATCCTCGTCGAAGTAAAATTTATTATTCGAAGAATTCACGTTTGGTATCGTGTGATAAGTTTCAAAAACTGTTAGACCGAGCTCGTAGTCACCGTCGCTCAAATCTACGGCGGGATAGTAGGGCACTGCGAGGATGCTGCTTTTCCCGGTCAGCGTGAATGTCATAGACATGTCGGAAAGACCGTTCGACTAACACTGAGTCTCCACGGCGCACCGTCAGGCTTTAAATTCACACCGATCGTCGTCGATTGTCAGGAAAAATCGCAGACACGATTGTCCGCAGATTTTCTGATCGTAAGTCTGAACGGGCGTGCGATTGTACTCTATCTTCGTCACGCTCATTCCGAAATATCGCACCAACTCTTTCGGCGGTCGAAGATTACCGAAACTGTCGAAATACATCGCGCGGTTTCCCCTCTTTGCGTACGCTACCCAGTGAGTACCGGAAGCCGCTGTATCGTCTAAATTTACAATACCGCTCTCGTTTCGGCGTATACCGCCGATCGGTAACGAGTCACGCATGAAAACACCCCTGAAGAAGGGTACGCGCATGTGTTTCGCCAGTCGATTCAATTGTACGTTAGTCGTAATACCCGTGGGCATTTTTAACGTCTCTTTGACGTTTTTTATTTTATTTTCTCTCCTCTTCTTCGACGCAACTCCCCGTCCGTGTTTGTACGGAGCAAGATAAAGTCCGCGGCCTTCCATGACGCGATTGTGACGTTGCATCTCTTCCAGCTGACGTCGCGCGGTTTTGCGAGCGTTCACGGCTGTTGCGACCCCGGCCGCCCCGCCAGCCAGGGAACCGAGAACTCCCAGCAACGGTAGAAGCAGCAATACGCCACCTCGTTTCGCCGCCGAAAGTATCCGTTTTTTCGACGCTGTCCTCTTCTTCTATTTCACGGTTCGCAAACCCATTCCTAATTTCCGCTTGGCATTCATGGCCGTCCAGACGGCTGTAGCGGCAGCTCTCTCTCCGAGAGTCGAATCTCTCGCGATGACACGTCCTAGCGCCTTGTCGGCGAGTACCTTGTCCGCAGCGTGTCTCCCGGTGAGATCTTTGTTACGCGAATACACTATGTCGTGCTCGCGACACGCCGCGTCTAATGGATTTACACCAGGATCGCCACTCGCTAATCGCTCCTTTAGCCGAGTGACCGCAAAACTGATAGCCGGGAATGTGCAATTCGATCGGAAGTGAGCTTATCGCGCGGTTGAACAAACCTTTGCCTATTTTTTTCGCTGACATTTGCCGCAATTCTTTATCAACGATGCCGGGCCGTCAATTTGCGTTCGATGATGTGGCAAATTATAATGTTCTAAGCACCGACGATATTGCTGAACCTCCGAATCCGCCTTTATATGTTCCGGAAGCTTGTCCCACACGTGGTGGACGTGATCGCCGCACATTTGCAACAGAACAGCCTTCGATACAAATTGTAGCTGCTCGGCACTGAAATCGCGAATATCGGAAGGTCTTAATAACAGGACGAACATTTTTCCGCTACTGAGCGATTCGCGGTTTCGCGCACCTATAAATAGGCGCTCGATCCAGCCCTCCGGTCAGCAATGCAAAAAATGAGATTTGTGCGACAACCGCAGGCGATTCGCGTGACGAACTGCGACGACAGATCACGGTCGATGGGGGGCAACGCGGAGAAGCGCAGGCACGGTACGATGCTACCGACCACTATACGCGCCATTATTTGCTGTCCCTCGAATTGTGGTAAAACCAACGTTCTAATAAGTTTGTTGGAAAGCCCGCACGGTGTACGTTTCGAGAACGTGTATGTGTCTCAATGTCTCAATGTCGCTTCAGCAACCGAAATATCGATATCTGGGGAATTTATTGACGTCGACCAACAAAATCGGCTACTTTACGTTCTCCAACAACAGTGACGTCATTCCACCAAGCGATGCGTGTCCAAACTCGATATACGTTTTCGATGACGTGGCATGCGACAAGCAAGACAGCGTGAGAGAGTACTTTTCAACGGGTAGGCACTCGAACGTCGACTGTTTTTATCTCTGTCAGACGTACGCGAAAATACCTAAACATCTGATACGCGACAACGCGAACCTGCTGATCCTGTTCAAATAAGATGGCACCAATCTGAAACACGTGTACAACAATCACGTAAATACTGACATGTCGTACAATGAATTCAGCGCGCTGTGCAGCGAATGTTGGCAGCGCAAGTATGGATTCGTAGTGATAGACAAGGACAGCTTGCTCAACAATGGCCGATACAGAAAAGGATTTAACATGTTCGCGATACCACAAAAGCGGTCAGTTGTCGTCGGTACCTTGTCGAGGTAAAACGTCGGAGAGAAAACGAGCGAGTCGATTCGCAAGAAACTTCGCGCTATGATCGGTAAGATCGAGAAGGACATTGAGTTGGACACGCACTTTAAGCCTCTCATCGAGCCGTTGCAAAAGATCGCCGACAAATCGACCGCGGTGAAGAAAGAGGAGCCGGAGAACGACGCTGAGATCGAAACGTTTTCCGAGGATGCGACGCCGAGAAAGAGAAAATGGTTGGATCATCCGCCGGCGCCGCGTAAATCTAGCCAATCGAAACGATCGAAAGCTTCACTGGATGTACCACCTACAGGGTTTACCAAAAGTATGGAAACCCCTAAATATTTCGAAAACTACGCATTTTAGAAAAAAATGTTTTAGACAAAAGTTGTAGGGTTTCAAGTAACGCATTAAATAGTAATATTAATGTGACTGCAAATAACTTTGTTAATGCCAGGTAAAAATAACTTTAAAATTTTTAAATGAAAACCCCTATTTTTAATTGCATATTCTTATAGCTTACCTCGAGAGCTTTTCAAAACACTATAATAAAGTATTTTTTTATTAACTATTTTTCAAGTTATGGAGCTTGAAAGCTACGATACTGCCGGCATCAGCGTTACCCAAGATGTACCGCGTGGAGGTTGCACGGTCGGATTTACACTAGCAGAGTTGTAAATAACAATACTTTTGTAATTGAAGTTCTTAATTACTAATTATATTACATAATTTTAATTTAAATTAAGTTTAAGTACAAATGTTTTTTGGAATTGTAATTAAAGTCGTTCAATTACAAATAGGTACATTTTGAAATTGTAATTAAACTCGAATTTTATTACAATTAAAAAAGTAAAAAGAATAATTATTATTTACATTTTCCTAAATTACAAATTTTACAATCTTAATTTACATTTTTTTTTGTGTGTTTGAGTGTTTTAGAGTAAATTCTGAAAGTGGTTTCCATGGACTTCTTGACAGTATGCCAATCTTTGATAAAACGCAGAAATAGCTCTACGATTTGATTCAGCAGGTATCAAGGCTGCTTCATCCCTTATTCGCTGCCTCAATTCTTGGATATTTTGAGGTTTTGTTTTGTAAACCTTACTCTTCAGATAGCTCCAAAAGTAATAATCAAGAATTTAGATCTGGTGACCTAGGTGGCCAACTTTCCCCACCCTCATTGCGGTTCCTTCTTCCTATCCACCTTTGCGGGAAAACTTTATCTAAAATTCGACGTGGCCCTGCACCAAAATGAGGCGGAGCTCCATCATGCTGAAACCATATTTGCTCAGTTATTTGGAAAAATATTTTGTATTGCTGGAATTATTTCATCTACAAGTAATCTCTCGTACCTATTGGCATTGAGGTTGTCCTCCAAAAAAAAATGGCCCTATCACATAAGCGTCTATCATGCCGCACCATACATTTATTTTTTGTGGGTATTGTGTATGACTTTCCCGCATCCAATTCGGATTTTCATCTGACCAGAGACGAAAATTTTGATTATTAACCTCTCCCGTCAATGTAAAGGTTGCCTCGTTTGAGAAAACAATTTGATAAGGAAAGTCGGGCGAGGCATCTATTCGGTCCATCATTCTTGCACAGAAGCGTATACGACGCTCATCATCTCCGTCTTGCAATTCTTGAACGTATTGCAGTTTGTATGGATGTAATTTATTTTTTTTTTTAAATTCTGTGTACGGACATGGGAGCAATGTCGTGAGCTTGAGCTGCTCTATTAACAGATGTATGGGGATTTTCAATAAGTCTGCAGAACATCAAGTTGTTTGTCGTTATTAGTTGCAGATGATGGCCTGCCAGACCTAATGCGACTTTTTACACTACCAGTTTCTTGAAAACGTCGTACAGTTTTCAAAACAGTGGATTTACTAATTTGACGATTCGGATACGTGGTATTAAATAATCGAACGACATCAGTGAACGATCGTTCATTATCACCCCATCCGCGCATCATTAGGATAGTGATTCTTTCACGCTCCGATAATTCATTAGCCATTTTTAGCCAAACGTTTAATTTTTAATTTACTAATTTGCGAATTAAAAAGAGAAAAGTCCTCGGCAGAAGCAGAGAGCGCTCTAGGACGCTATCACCCTACCTACGTGATTATTCGCGAGAAAAAAACACTGAACATCTTGGCGCTTGTATTTTATACCCTCTCGGAGTGTCGATCCAGTGGGAGAGGGTCAGCGCGAGGGGGAGGGAGAGGGCGATTAGGCCATTGGAGGATCCCATTGGACTCTTCCTAAGAGGGTCATCTCCAATGACCCAATCGCCTTTTCCCTCTCCCTCCCCTCGCGCTGACCCTCTCCCACTCCCTCTTTCCCCATAGGATAGGAAAACCCAAGGAGGAACCAAAATGAGGGGAGAGAATTGGCCATAACTTTTTTAATTGTAATAAAATTCGAGTTTAATTACAATTTCAAATGTACCTATTTGTAATTGAACGACTTTAATTACAATTCCAAAAAACATTTGTACTTAAACTTAATTTAAATTAAAATTATGTAATATAATTAGTAATTATAAACTTCAATCACAAAAGTATTGTTATTTACAACTCTGCTAGTGTAAATCCGACCGTGCAACCTCCACGCGGTACATCTTGGGTAACGCTGATGCCGGCAGTATCATAGCTTTCAAGCTCCATAACTTGAAAAATAGTTAATAAAAAAATACTTTATTATAGTGTTTTGAAAAGCTCTCGAGGTAAGCTATAAGAATATACAATTAAAAATAGGGGTTTCCATTTAAAAATTTTAAAGTTATTTTTACCTGGCATTAACAAAGTTATTTGCAGTCACACTAATATTACTATTTAATGCGTTACTTGAAACCCTACAACTTTTGTCTAAAACATTTTTTTCTAAAATGCGTAGTTTTCGAAATATTTAGGGGTTTCCATACTTTTGGTAAACCCTGTATAACCTCTACACCGATAACCTCATCTCCACCGATATCATCTCCGCCATACGTAACGGCGAGAAAAATGCAGCCTACAATAAAAATCGAATTACCCGAAAACATGCCTGTTTTTGAACTCACGGACGATTCGGAGCTCGCGACGTCTATTCGAAAGGAGTTGGAAACGCCGGAGGGTCGAGAAGCGTTGCACGATACCTTGGGTCCATTGGGCCAAGAGTACATCGGTGCTGTTATGAGCGTCAAGCCAAAGAGCGATATAGATACCGTGTACGGCGTTAACTCGGCAACGATGGAATGATGTTCGGTGATAAACGTTTCAAGGTGGACAGCGTGGATAACATACATATCGGCGACGTAAGTTACATCGGCACACCTGGTATTTACGAATTGATCTTTAAAAACAAGCCTGATGAAAACATGTACACGGATGAGGATATGCAAAAGTACATGAATATACTGTTCGAGACGAGCACCCATAGAGTCAATCACGATTTATTTTGTCATGGGGACATCTTCGAAAGACACCCCCGGCGACGGGCAGGCAGAAGTGCACAGCCCGCCGCCGAGGGTAGTGTGGGATTCTACGACATGTGCATCGCAAAAGATTCCACATGCATAGCCTACCCACTAAAACCCCATGGTGGCCGCCATCAGGGCATGGCGAGAGACCCCCGGCAATCGCCGTTGGCATAACTATCCGGTGAGTCCCTCTGCCCCGCGCTTGCGCGCCCTACCCGATGTTGGGTGTACAACACCACGCCTAGACCGGTGAGAGACGGGGCCACTCCATTTCGCACCCCTCAACGGGGGTGAGGTCCCGGTGCAATGGCGGATTAAGCCCGCCTAGGATCCACCCCCATTGTAGTGGACACAGCCGCGCCCCGCGCGGTGTGTTCACAGAGAAGAAAAACATGCAGGGAGCAAGCTCCCTGCGTGAGGAGAGGCGGCGAGAACGGCAGGGCGCTAAGACACGTCCATCGCCTTGCCGCCACCTTGGCTCCTCTCGCGGGCAATTTCCCGCGTCGTGCGCGGGGGATCCGGAGGCGGGTCTTTACCCGGCCTCGAGACCTTCCCGCGCTGGCCCCTCGTGCGGGCACGCCCCACCCCCCCAACCGGTGTTTATCCGGCCCGCCGAGGTCCGCACACACCGGACATCTCGGCGTCGCGGCCGGACACCGGCCAGCACGGTGGGATCGCTCGCCGCAGCGGTAGCAGCAATCGCTGCGATCCACCATGGCAGTGCACCGCGCCCGGACGTGTCCGGGCTCCAAACAGCGGTAGCACTGCAGGGGGCGGGGCTGGAGCGGCTCGACCACCGCCGCCATCCAGCCCACCGTCACTCGGCCCTTTTTGGCCAGTCTACTGGCCGCCGCCGCGGGGCACCGGACCCAAATGGTGCCCAGTCCCGAGAAGTTCCTCCGGATCTCACCGACCCGGATTTCCTCCTCGGGACACCCTCCTGCCTCCGCCAGAGTCAATCACGATCCTCTCGGGCGAGTAAAGTCCAACAGGGGATACAAGTACACGAATATAATCAAGAAGTTGATACCGCCCGCATCCATGAAGGAACAATCCGAAAAAGGATTATTCGAGCCTCGCGCGATGACGCTAACCAACAATAAGATCGAATACGTGCACTGGGACGACCCCAACGAGCTGGTGGATCGTCTACGATTGCTCGACGCTTCGCGCCACGCCGGCAACAATGCTTACGACAACGACATCCTGTCGATCATCGAGAAACTTCGCGAAGCCGGTCTTATTATAAATTGAGCCGCGCGGCAGCGAGCCGCTCAATCAGCGTCAAAATGCCGATCAACAAATTTGGTATATTCGAGCAGAGCAGAGACGCGTCGAACGCCGTTTCGTACCATCAGTGGAGCGGATTAATGAGAAATTTCGTGCGCGATAACGCTCTGTGTCGCACCGCTACAGACTTTGACGCAAAGTCGCGCAAGATTCGTCGCGTGGCGCAACCGGAGGCTGACGGCGACGCGGTTAATAAACTGTACGTTGAACAGAGCGTTAAGAGTTTGAGAGACGAAACGGAATTCGAGAAGCATCGTAAAACGCGATTGGAGACTGAATTCGAAACGAATCTTAGACTTCTGAGAGATAGCGTTAAAATTTTGAGAGATCAGTTGGAGGAAATCGAAACGAATCTGATCGCGCTCAAACGAGATACACAAGCCGTGTTGGACGCAAACCGAGAAGCGCTCGAGACACATATCTTTCGATCGATGAAATCTGAGTAACGATGGACAGCGGCAAACGATCCGGGAAAGGCTACAAAAGGCTGATGAATGACGACGACGAAGGGCAACGGGTGATTCAGGAACGGTCATCGAGCAGTTATCAAACGACCAATAAACGGCTCAGAAACGGCTACGAATGGTTCAGGAACGGCTGTGAACGGTTAATGAGCAGAAACAGACGACAAGCCGACGACGACGACAAAGAGCTGAAAAAACCGCTATTGAGTAACAAGGAACGAAAATAAACGGCTATTGATTGGTTAAAGAAAAAAAGTTTTAGATATAATATAATTTCTTTGCGCGTATTATTACGCATTGTTAAAAAAAAAACATGACATCGTCGAAATCCGATGGACGTAAAAATATCGAAAAGCGACGACTCGTCGAGGAACTGCACGCACCGGCGAGAAGAAATTTTCCCCGAAGACGCGTCACCGTGCGTGGGTACGATGACCTGTGGCAGGCTGACATCGTCGAGATGCGTCCTTACTCGCGTTTCAACAGAGGCTACCACTACATACTTACCGTCATCGATGTGCAGAGCAAGTACGCGTGGGCCGTGCCGCTCAAGAGTAAAGGCGGAAACGAGACAGCTGATGTTATTGCTAAAATAATTCGAGACAGCAATAGGTGCCCGAAAAAATTTGCAAACCAATATGGGGAAGGAATTTTACAACGCCGACGTGCAACGTCTTATGAGAAAACACGGCATTAATCACTATTCTACATATTCGGTGATGAAGGCATCGATCGTCGAGAGATTCAATCGCACGTTGAAGAATGACATGTGGAAGATGTTCACACTCAATGGGACTTACAAGTGGGTCGATGCGTTATCGCGACTCGTATCGGATTACAACGCGCGCAAGCATCGAACGATCGGCGTGCGACCCGTCGACGTTACTCCCGCGATCGCCGAAAGACTCTTGAACACGGTGTACAGCGAGATAAAGATCGCGGGTCCGGCAAAGTTCAAAGTAGGCGACCCGATACGCGTCAGCAAGTACAAGACTGTTTTCGAGAAAGGTTACACGCCGAATTGGACGACCGAGGTTTTTAAAATTGTTAAAGTTCAGCGTACTAATCCCGTAACCTATCTACTCGAGGACTATCGAGGAAAATCTGTCATCGGCGGATTCTACGAGCACGAGCTGCATCGCGCGGCTTATCCAGACGTGTATCTCGTGGAGAAAGTACTTCGCAGGAGGGGTGACGATGTTTATGTGAAATGGTTGGGATTCGATGGATCGCACAATTCATGGATACACAAGGACAACGTGATTTAATATATAAAGACATTTATTTTTACTGTACAAAAATACATAAAAAAATTGTAATACATATAAAATACATGTAAGAAAAATAAAAATATACGTGTGGCCTCCAAGCGCGGCAGAAGTGAAACTTCTTAGCTGTGAGGAATAGAATAGTATCTCGTTTATAGTATCTGAATTAATGCCTATGTAAATCAGAAATCAAATTTTAATTATAAATTAAAGCCGATGCAATTTACAAATAAAAATTGATTCGTGTATTAAAGCCTGTATAACTCACAAATCAAATTTTAATTATAAAAGTGAAGTTTCAGGTTATGAGAAAAATTTGTCTATATATAATTATATATAAATGTAACAATTGGCAACAGTTGGCTCATATATAATTATATATGAACAAATTTTTCTCATAACCTGAAACTTCACTTTTATAATTAAAATTTGATTTGTGAGTTGTACAGGCTTTAATACACGAATCAATTTTTATTTGTGAATTGCATCGGCTTTAATTTATAATTAAAATTTGATTTCTGAATTACATAGGCATTAATTCAGATACGATAAACGAGATACTATCCTATTCTTCACAGCTAAAAAGTTTCACTTCTGCCGCGCGTGGAGGCCACACGTATATTTTTTTTTTTTTACTTTTCGCGACGGACTTTCATAACGCGAACGCGTAACGCGACGCACCAAATCGCTCTCGTAGAGGGTTTGACTTTTCGTGACGGACTTCCATAACGCGAACGCGTAACCCGACGCTCCGAATCACTCCCGTAGAAGGTTCGACTTTTCGTGACGGACTTCCATAACGCGAACGCGTAACGCGACGCTCCGAATCACTCCCGTAGAAGGTTCGACTTTTCGTGACGGACTTCCATAACGCAAACGCGTAACCCGACGCTCCGAATCACTCCCGTAGAAGGTTCGACTTTTCGTGACAGACTTCCATAACGCGACTTCCATAACGCGACTTCCGTAACGCGACTTCCGTGACGCACTTCCGTGACGGACTTCCGTGACGCTTCTGGTTCGAATCACCCCCCGTGCCCTAAGAAGTTTCACTTCAAAAATATGTAGAAAATGAAATATGAAATACATATAAGTATAAGAAATATGAAATATTAAATCAATATCTTTATTAATATCCCATCCAATATAAAATGTTGCATACATACATCCAATATCTTTATTAATATCATGTTCAATATAAAACGTTATATTTCATACATTACATACATACATACTTACATTATGTTATACGTTATACGTTACATTACGTTATACATTACGTTATACGTTACGTTATACGTTACGTTATACGTTACGTTATACGTTACGTTATACGTTACGTTATACGTTACGTTATACGTTACGTTATACGTTACGTTATACGTTACGTTATACGTTACGTTATACGTTACGTTATACGTTACGTTATACGTTACGTTATACGTTACGTTATACGTTACGTTATACGTTATGTTATACGTTACGTTATACGTTACGTTATACGTTATGTTATACGTTATATTGCATACATACTGTGACGTGACGGTTCGCCGCGCGTGGCAGCGCCCCGCCGCCGTCACAGGGCGCGGGTTCGCGCCCGCGGACGACCCAGGGGAGCAATCGCGAAATTTCCAGGGGGCCTCCGAAGGGAAATACTTGCGCATTCTCATCTTTTTTTTGTATTTTTGTATGAAAACGCAGCACCTCACCGAGGCACCGCGCCTCAGCGATGGATACGGAGGGCGACGGCCGGAGTAGTACCAGCGACGACGGGAGAGGCTGCTCAAGGACGTCCCGAGACGGGCGAGTGATCCGACCACGGGGCGCGGGGCGGACACGCGGGGCCTATCGAGAGCACCGGAGGCCTCCCGCAACGACACCGGACCTCTAAAGGGGGGCCGGGGGCGACTGGCCAGCGCCCACCGGCCCGCGAGGAAACCGGCCGACAAAAGGGACCCCACCCGAGAGATTAAACCGACGGGCGAAGGAATCCGTCAAGCGAAGGGACGCAGATCGGCGTTCAAAGGACCCGCCGAAAATTGGCGAACACCCGCGCGTGATCCGCCGTACGACGACCCCGATTGGTCGCGACACCGCGCCGAATTACCGCGCCACCCCCATGGAGGGGCGCGCTCTCGATTTCCCATCGAGCGGACCGCTCGATCTCTTTTGGGTCGTCCGCCGAGGTGAACAGTCGCGTGTCGTCTCGATTATTTTCTCGCGGTATTGTGAGTGCCTAGAGAGGAAGGAAGATCCCCTGGCGCCCTGGGACCAGGAACTGCGGCACCCCCGAGGGGTCAGCGAATCCGGTGAGGTTGCCCTAACGGATAATTATCGTGTAAACGGCCACGGGAAAACCGCGAGTGCTGCGTTCGTTCGCCCCGACCGCCGTCCTTCGGGATATCGCGTATCGCGAACGCGTACTTCTCCGAATTTCGGTTGGTGTTAGTGTTGGTGCAAATCGTCGGACGCGACGTACGCCGGACACGGCGGCACGCAAAGTCGCCGGAAAGGGCGCAATTAAGGTCTCGCAATTCTCCGGCTCGCGACCGAGTCTTGCGAGCAATCGTTATTGGTGTAGGCGGTCGGCGGCGGACGCGAGGGGCCTCGCGACGATGTAACCGTGGACCGGAGGTTTTTGGGGCGTAAATTATCGCGTAATTCGGCCTCCTGGGGATCGCGACCGTGCGTATCGCGACACCCGACGGGAGTAGAGCCTCGCGTTTGTGTCAGATATCGGGTTTCGCGTAGTAACGAAAGTCGTTGCATTGTTCTCGGGAAGTCGCGTAGGCGCTCCTTTACCGCGTACCGCCGGAGAGTGGCCCTGCGGGGTACCTGCCCGCGTATTGCGTAGAGTCCATTGCGACGTCATCGTTAGCGATTTGCGAGTTACGGTTGTTTAATCGCCGCGTAAATATCGAGTTTTCTGTGTTGCGTTAATTGCGATAAGGGTGTCGCGAGTGATTTTGCATCGCGTTAGCGCACCTGCGCTCGTGCGACGGTCGACCGGATCTTCACGTCGCCGTAAGTTTTTTGCGTGTTTACGAGCGAATTCCAGTGCGCCCGGCGGGGCGACACTCGTTATTTGTAGCGTGAAAACTCTGTCGATCCCCTTCTCGCGATATTTTTTCTGTGTTGGCGATGTTAGTTATAAATTAGATTTAAGTATTATTTCTGCGAAAAGTCTGCCCGTCGAATTGATTTGATCTACGTTTTGTTTCCGCGATAAGCCTAAGTGTCGGCTGCTTAGATTCACGTTTCGTTGCGGCAGTTCGATAGTTTCTCGAGTTAAGTAAAATTAAGTTCCTTCTCGCGACAAGCCTGTTTGTCGGATTGTAAGTTCGAATATTGTCTTGTCAATTACTCCGTATGTTATAGCGCTCGAATTTACGTTTCTTATACCGCGTATTATTTACTCGTGATCTTTACCGATTCTATTCAAACTATTCACGGGTTGGTTTAACTTTCACCTGCGATATTTTCCCCGGTCAGCCCGTGTTTTCGAACGATTCCAACCGACGTTTGTTTATTGCCTTGATCATTGTCTGGCTGATATTTTCCGGCCGGGACGATCGCTTGCTATAATAAATTCTAACTCTTTGTAATCTCATCTCCCGCGAAATTATTGTTCATTCGGACCGATCAAAACCGTCAATTACACGCCGTTCCAAATTCAATAATCTAATTACTTTCTTTCACCAAATCACGATATTCTATTTATTTAAATAAATCAAACTGTTATTTTCACATTGTTTAACCGCTATTATTTCAACCATTTATTTTTAATAAACGAGATTTATAATTCATTAATGTACGGCCTTTTAAGTGTGATTCTTTTTTTTGTGTTTGTGTCGCGACCCGCGCTGCCCTGCCTCTACCCTGCCCCTCTGCCGTTAGGTCGAACCGGCTGGCCCCTCGCGTGACAGGCTGTGGTTTCGCGAGTTAGCGCTAGCGATTGTTGAGAAATTAGTGGACGCGAGAATATCGCGTCTGGCGCCCAACCGATTTAGTTGCGAACCGCCTGACTCACGTGAGGGATTATCCCGAGAGGCCTATCACCCGACTCTCTTGGCGTCCCGTTGATCCGGTCAGAAAAAGCCGTGACAATACATACATACATACATTACGTTATAAGGGTATTCGATAATGCCCCCACGGTAACGTATCGGTCGAATCCGATAAGATATATCGTTTGTCGTCTTACGGACTCAGAGTGATTTTCGTCTCGGACACTGTACGCACTTGGTGCAGTTTCGATCTTATACACGACTGGCGACGAGTCATTTCAATCTTGTCGTTCAGACACCGCGTGTAGTCGTCGAACGTTATTGTACGCGCTACGACGTAATTTTTGACACCTTTTGCTCTCTTAGTGTCTTTTTTGCCATCGACTTGCTAGGCGTACATTTTCGCTGTGAGTCCGACAAATTCAGTCATGATCGCGCCGTTATTTTCATCCTTCATCAAGCCTGGCACTTTCTTGTTTTCAAGCGGTATACCGTACGCGTTGTCGACCGGGTAATCGCTCGTATCAAATCTAGCTATATCGCGTTTCACGTTCTCATACACATCCTCGCACTCTATATGATAGATCAAACTGTCCGTGTCGGTGTAAATAATTTTACACTTGTCGCTATACAGAGGGGACATGTACTCGTGATGAAATTCATAAAAACATGTCTTGGATATGTCGAGGATGCACATAGGTAGCGTAGATAGGTTTGTTAAATTTCACCTTGAGTTTGCGCATTTCTATGGCAACCAAATTTTCTGAAAAAATACTTCTGCTATGGAAATTTGGTTTCGCGATCATTGCCTCCGCGCCGTATCGTCCGTTCCACTGTGTCAATAATTTTACGTCTACATGATTACGCACGTTCTCCATCGTTTTACCAAATACTGCATTATTCATCAGTTTATATAAATTTTTTTCGAAATCGTTTGTCGCGCGCGTTCTAAACAGAGTGTTTACTTCGATGTAATTGCGAAGCCATGGAGATTGAGCGAATTGCAATACGCGATGTATTTTTGTAACTCGAAGGTTGTGGCGCGTGCATTGCTGAAGGTTGCGATAGTGTATGACATAGCGCTTCTTATCGCACACAGTTGCAAGGAGCTTGGCCTGCCGCGCGTCTGGCGGCTTATCGCGCGTCGGACAGAATGGTAGGTCAACGTGCGCGTCGTGTTTATTTTGCGGGTACTCCAGATCGACCTCGAGAATATAACCTGTGGGCGAATTCGTATCGATCGCGCTAATATCAAAATTCGAAACGTCTTCGACCCATCGAAAATCGGCGTACGGTAGTGGTTTACACATTGCCCAACCGTACAAGTTGTTTACGTCGAAATACATTAGATATGACGATGGTTTCGATGGATCGTACGACTGCATGTACTTGTTATTGGCTCGCGTGTATCTGCCTGAACATTGACTCAGACCGCCGCGAATACCGCGTTCGATAAACATAACCATATCTATATCGGTGAGCAACTCGAAATTTACGCGAGTATGTTTCTACATGTGAAACCCGGCAATGTGTAATAATCAGCGGGATCTAGTCCGTAACTTTTGATGCAACTGTCACGGAAATTTTCGAAAACGTCGGCCAATAACAAGACATCCGTTTTTAAATACAGATCGCTGTATTCACTCAAGGTTTGAACGGAGAACCGCTGCCAAACGTTCACGGCGTGCGCGTAATCGATCTCGGATACAGTTTCACCGATCAAGGAACTGTAAAATGATTCGCGCGACGGTAAACGCGTGTCCTGCAGCTTTTCCACGCTGGTTGGAGCTCACATGTAAATATTGTACATACACATTTGTTAGTAGATAAATAGCGTGCGTTAGTTTTATAAGTTGTGTTATACTGCATGACAGTTTAAATATTATTCGCGTTACCGTCGGTAACGGCTACCTCGCGTCAGTGGACTCGCGCGAAACGTTGGCGGACCGCGACCGAATTACCAATTTTCGTGCGACTCACCCGACTCGTGCTGCCCGCCCGCGGGTGGCCCCCTAACCACTCTTGGAATTTGGTACTCGCGCGCGACTTGCTTCGCAGGAGCGCGAGCCGAAAAGGATCGGAGCACTCACTCACATTCCGACCTGCTTCGAGTACACACTTCAATCGGATAAGTTTCGTGCCTGACTTTCGAGTGCCTGTGCCGTGCTTGCTTGCTGCCTTGCTTGCTTCCTTCCTGCCTTGCCTGCTAACGCACGATAGCCTGCCTAGCTCTCCCGCTACCACGGAGGCCCGGCCAAGCGGAAGGACGAAGGATACGACCAGGAGAACGGGCATCGATACGGTGAGTCGCCTTTTCTCTCGCTTTTTTTCGCTGCACGTTGTGCGTAATTTCGTAATCGCGAGGGGCCGACACCCCCCTCTGGTCTTTCGAACCAGCCGTAGATTGCAGGCCAATTGCAAATCCGGGGATCTTTAACACCCCCCCGAGCACACGCAATCTACAATTTCGTAAGGAAAGACGCCTTTTCGCGTCAGTAATTCTAAATCGTGAACTGATAATTCGGAAAATTTGGAACGTACAATATTTAACTTGTCTTTATCGAGAAAGGATGCCAATTTTTCGAGACTAGTGTTGAGAAATTTTAACGAATTGATGAACTTGTAACTTTATATTGTTTCGCGAATCTGATTTGTCGGCTGTGTCTTTAACGTTTTTCGTGAACGAGATATATTTCTCTTTCGTTAACGGTAGTACGTCGATCGAGCCTTCGAACGCGGCAGCTATTTCTTTTATAATAAAGTGTGCGTCGTAACCGGATAAATTGTGAAAAACTACGGGAATGACATATGAGTCTTTATAATTGAGATTACAGTTTGAATGCGCGGGACCCCTGTAGCGGCCGGTCAGATGGCAATGATCGCGTACCCGCTCGTCGTCCGGCGTGAACGGTTTTTCGCAAATGTGGCAGTGCGTCGCGGTGTGAAATGCATGCCACTGTTCTTTCGAGAGCGTCTCCATGGGGACATTGGCGGATAAAATACCCTCTACGCGATGCGCTAATTCCTCGAGTTCGTTGGCGAACCATGCGACGCAATCCTTATCGCGGCGAAACCGATACGTAGATAACGAGTCGTCGTACGAGCACTGCACGTAGTACCCGACGCTAAATACCTCGTGACGTTGATATGCGTAGGTGGACGTTCTCTCATTTGCATCCATCTTCTCCAGGGTGCATTCGAGATCGGCGTACACGATGAACGGAAGCCGCTCCTTCCTGTTGTAGTTGTGGAAGCTCAACCATTTGTCGTCCTCGCTCGGTAGTCGGATGGCGCAGTCGTTTATCTCACTGAAGTCTACCGTGTGCAATTGCAACTTATCGCTCGTATGGAAATAGTGTAGACATCTGCAAAAAAATTTACAATTTTTAAATATATCTTTTATATAAACATAAAATATTGTATAATATGATTTTTCTTTTTAATGTATTACTCACCGATCGCAAAAGTATTTCCTGTGTTCTTTCCTACTGATTTGCGAGCTCACGAGGCGGGACAGGTTTCTGATCCACGCGAAATGTCCCACGTTGTAGTCTCGCGAGTCTTGTACGTACAGCAGATTGACATGCTTTTCTCTCTTCCGGCCGGTGAGCCGTAACGGGAAAACGGTTAGCGTTTCATGTCCCTCGATACTATATACAATTATCGACACGTCGTTGAGTCGTTTGAACGTACTAATTTTTTTCAGAGACATAGGAAACTCAATTTCTTGTAAATTTAAAACAGCTGTATAATGTGGGTACAAGGATTCCCGATATGTATGTTGCTCGACTGGATACAGCGCGGCTACAACCGACCACGCGAAACACGCATTGTCCGTCGATTTCACGTTAATCACCGCTATCTTTCTCAATATCCCTTGCGGTAATTTCAGGTGACATCCCGCGCGCAAAGGATTGTACCTATTGATGTTGATCGTAAGATCGAGTATACGCGATAACGCCCACCCGCTATCGCGCTCCTGGAACTCTTCGAGTTTTGCCAGTGTGGGTTCGATAACGTGTCGCTCGTACCACTCGCGCATATCGGATGTACGAAAGAGGGCAGTTATTCGTGTTCATACTCTTATTGTCACGTTTATCGCCCGTCACAAACTCACCGTTGAACACGGTGTTCACTTTCACGCTGTTGTGTATTTGTATAGAGTCTTGCACTTTCTCGATCACTACACTAGCAGCGTCCATCAAAAATTGTCGCGGTTCGATATAGTCTATGTTAATCACCGCACCGGTCCGTATACGGCTTTCGAACGCGGTATCAATCTCTCGCCAAACGAGTCTTTTCGCCTTATTACCACCGCCACTACTGATGTCCGCGACCACCAAATCACCACCGCTGTGTATAAAACGTCTGTCTAATTGAATCCTCGCACCCTCGAGTAATCTGACATTCGACACCAATGAATGCCTATCTCCAGGCCAAAGCCGCGGACGCTTGGCGCGACTATGCTCTTCGAGCTGTTCAACAGCTTCCTCGCATCGCTGCGCCCACGTGAAATACTCCCTCAAGGTAGCGACTTGGCGCGACTGCTCCAACAGTTCGCGCGCAATTTTCTTGAGATGTTCCATGTTTGTGAGTTTTATAGTAATGTTTCTAAATTGTGTCACATTTTTACGAAGCACTTGCACGCGGCTTTGCCGCACCGTGAACACGATCGTTTATACTTTTGAACGTGATAGCGCATACACGATAAATGATGATGATCGAAGCGTGCGACATCTTTATAATTCTCTAGCAAGGTCTCAAAATTATGACGCTCATCATAACCTTTATAAAACGTCTTTGTATGGCTAGGATTGTCCAAACACGCACAGGTTAAAGATCGCGAGGTGTCTGTCACCACAAATTCGATGCACCTCCCAATACCTGCATCAATGTCAATGAATAAAATCTCTGCGTGCCCATACTCGATCTTGTTATAAATTTGTATTGTCCATCCATATAAGTCCTTTGCACTGTAAAAGATTTGATCATTATCTTCTTGATCTTCTATACACTCATTTCGCAATTGTCTATACACTTCGCGTCTCACGCGATAAAGGTGCCAATAAGGAAACTTAATTGCGTCTCTATAGACTTGTGGTTTGAATATGCGTTCAGTGGTTTCGCATACGTCAAGTTCATGGTTGCTACACTGCACCTGCAATGTTCGATACATTTTCGTTTCTCTTTGCGAATCCAGCTCGAGTTCCAATAATGTAAGAAAAATATCATGATACTCTTTCCCCTTGAGTTGACAGAGCCCCCTATGGTACTCGTCTTCCTAAAAGTTATGTAAGTAAGGTTTTCTCAGCATGTTGCTCGCGTAAAGGTGTGCACTTTATACAGATATTCATGGCAATGTCTTTTCAACGTGTACAAATGGGGCACATATTGCGGGGGAAGATCACATACATCGGCAGTCTGCAGTTGGAGCAGGATTCTCCCGATATCGCATCGTGTAGCTCAGTTACATGCTCTCGAACAGCATACATGTCCCCGACACCCGCGTCTGCCAGTCTGATCATACACGAGGTACACACGGCTAGGGCACCACACGTGGAATAATAACAGTTTATGGCGCAACACTTTGTACGTCCGTTCAGCGCAATGATTTCCGCGTTAGGCACTCTCCTTTCGACAGTTTCCGTAAGAGCTTCTCCTGAAAGGTCACTGATATAGTCACTGTCATCTGACAACGCGTGTTCTTCGTCAGATGATTCGTCTACTATTGCCTCGAAATTATCGTCTATAATTTCCATTAACTCTTCATCGGGCAACTCATTTAATTCTAATTGTAAGTCTTGCACTATCTCTATTTCCATCTGCTCTTCGTCGGACGATTCAGCTAAGTCTATTGTATCTATTTCCATCCGCTCGTCGTCGGACGACTCAGCCAAGTCTATTGTCTCTATTTACATTTTTGTAGATTCTCATAAACAATCTTTTTTCTATACCGAACACTTGGCACACACAAAAAAATCACCAAGTACTCACTTTACTTTTTTTCAACCGATATACCGTCGCGCGAACTTCCAAATCATATACTGTGATTCTGATGCGCTTCATCCTCGTTATATATTTCATCTATCATTCTTTTCTCTCCTTCCAATTAGAGCATCACGTATCGTTTCTTCTTCTTCTATCTACTGCATAGTGTCATCAGATATATTGTTCATCATATGCGTTACAGAAAGGTAATATCCCTTAGACGTTGCGTTTTGTTTACGCGCTATTTTGTGTACAAATTCTAGCAGTCGGACCTCGGCGCTCGCTTTGTAATGCGCGACGCCATAACCGAATGGCGTTGCGAAATATGCCTCGATAAACGATAAAGAGGACACCAGAGGACATCGCGACGCCATAGCCGAGTGACGCCGCAAAACATGTCCTGATACGCAGCCCCGATAAACAATTCTTCCTAGAAGATAGGTGATAAAGAGGACATTGCGACGCCATAATCGAATGGCACCGTGAAACATGCCCCGAAACGTTAACCGAAACCCCCGATAAACAAGTCTTCCTAGAAAAAATAATTATCATAACCGCAACACCGCAACGGTTAAATTATCGAGATAAACATTTTTTATCTCAGATATTTAATCGCGGATATTTTATCTTTAATCCGCCTGAACAATACGTTCGCTTGACAATAAGCGATGTCATAACCGACTAATGCAGCGAAACATGTCCCAACACGTTCGCCCAAAACCTTGATAAACAGCTTTTCTCAGAATACGTTCTAGAAGCATTATTCCCCCACCATGTCATAATTTTAAAAAAGGGGATGGTGTTGCCGCGTATACGCTCCGTTAATTTTATGCGATTGGTCAGTCTTGTATCAGCCGCTTGTACAAACGGTCGATTTGTCATAACCGAGAGTGAACAATGTATTCCGCTGAGGGAAGCAACAGTGGTGGCATACGCATGAAGTATTACGTGCCGATTCCCGAAGCTGCAACTCCATTGAGTGAGAACAAGTAAGTTTCGTTTAATTTATAGAGTCTCCTATTTTATAATTTTGCAAATTTTATTATTATTATTATTATTTTATACAGCACTTCGTTGGAGGGTCGTGCGGTGCGTATACTCAGCAGACGATACGCATTGACACGTACAGCTTACAAATATTTGGACATTCGGATCAGCGTGAGACCTCCACACGGTTCCTTTGTGGAATTGGTCCTTGGCGACAACCGAGGATTTCAAATCGCGATGCATCATGGAACGTGGACGGCGCTCATCGATAGCCGCATGGATGTCGAGCGACTCGTGCAGTCTATTGTCGGTCAGTCGCTGACTATTCAAGACCTAATACTCGAACTTGTACAAATGCGTGATGATAAACTTGTAAAATTGTCATCGCGCAATAATTATTTGTACATGAAACCTGCAACTATTATCTTTTTACTCAAGCTCGAACACTGCGTCGAGCATGTCTTCCGCGAGCTATATCAGCTTGCGAGAGAGGTAGATAGGAAATTCATCGATTTTGCAAGCATTCTACGAAGAAATCGTATTACCAAAAAATGCGACGCCGTTAGTATCTTGCACGGCATTTACGATCAAACGTTGCAGCCGGAGGCAGCAGCGGTGCCGCCAACCACCGATCCAAGCGAAAGCGAGGCCGAGTGAGTCCCCGAGCGCTCGGCGCATACGTTTTCTTTTCTTTGTATCATTATTAATATTAGTTTATCGCGTAAGGGCACCGTACCCCGATATTTATTTTCTATTTTATTTGTACGCGTAGTTTCGTTTATTTTTCGCTCGTTGTTCATTTTCAATACATTTTGCGCTCTGAGGTGGCTCTATTCGGGAGCACACCAAGTATACACATATATATATAAATATAGAGGATACAGCGTTTAATCGCGCCAAGCGTGGCGTGATATAGTATAGATTGGTGTCGAACACCGCGTGCGACACCGTTTAAGTGATTATCAAATTTGGTTATAAGGCAACGATTATTTTTGATTTTTCCCCAATTAGTTTATTTTTTATTTTCATTTTCATGCGGATAGCGCGTAAGCGTGTAGAAGAGGGAAAACCCGTGATTCAGCGTTAACTACGCGTAGGAGTATCCAGTCGCGCGTGTCAGAGCGCGCGTAACAGACGCGGCGTACATCAGAATCGCGTCACACCGGGTATACGCGAGAGACAACACCGCCGGGTGATTGTCGAGCGTCGATAGAGACCAACGGAGTGATCGTCGTGGTCGACGAGTCCTCGTGCACCCTGAATCGTGCACACACGTCATCTCCTGGAGAGGACGTTCCCGAGGAGTTATATGCGCGTCAGTGGACACCGTAATCGCGGTCCCGACAAAGTTCGATGCCTGTGCGGAGAAAACACTGTGCAGACATTATTCGAGAGAACGGGTATTACCAACGCGTTCCTTGGACGTCGAATAAGACGGCGATAACGGTCAATTGGAATTTCGGTCGATAGGCAAGTGAATCTCTGCACAGACCTCGTACAGACAAACGGCCATCCGCGATGGTCCATCGAGGTCCCCAATAGTGTAAATACCGAGTTTCACCCTGATCCGACCGGGGCATAGCCAATACCCTGCACGAGCATCGTCTCCTGGAACAATCGACGGGGATGAGCCTACTAGGTCCCGAGGAACCCCATGGACCGAGTCCCATCGTCCTGCGGACCCTGTGCAACGAAGTCGATGCGCAGACCATCCCCGGGGAAAAGATCGATATAGGTGCGATCGCGAGAGTCTAGCGAGAGCGTCTATCAAGGTCCCGCTCGAATCCGACGATTGTGCAAGAAGATCACTGTACAAAATTTATATGAGAAAATAAATGTTTGGAATGTCCTTAAGGGATGCTAAATAACGTAGATATCGCGTTTCCGTCGAGATCGGACCGTCGTGCGGCTAACTTCCTGCACGAACGTCATCGCCGGGAAAACGCGTCATTCTCCGTGATATTAGGTGATAAGAATCAGGTATGTCGAGAAGCAATCATCGTACATCCCTAAATGACGAAATTGCGTCGAATCTGTGAAATCATGTAAAATCATGTTATATGACATGTGTAATTTCTCGAGATATATTCAGAGATAATTTCCAGCGTTCACGAATACACAATAGAAAGTCATACGACATTCCTGCGTGTTTGTCAGACTTGTTTGTCAGTTACGATCAGGCGATGATCACGTGACACGGCTGATGCAATACCGGGAGTGGGGGTACCGCCCAGGTGGGGATGTACGACGCAGCGAGCGAGCGCTCGAGGTCAGTCCGCCGGGAGATATACAGCTGTTAACTTGTCTCAATACAACCGGGGAGACCCGCTTACGGAGCGAGATCCGGAATACCGCGAATATAATAAGTTTCGCGAAAAGTGAAGATAGTGCGAGATATACGCATAACGATTGGGTCAGTCTGTCGGGAGAGACCGTATAGCCAACACGTTTTGACGCGTAGACGAGATTCTCGTAACAACCGACGAGACCCGCGTACGGAGCAATATCCGGAAATATCATGTATCGGTGATAGTGCGTGCGACACATGTGAATAGTGCAAAGTTTCACATCCGTGTACGAAACAAAGGACAATCATTCGGGAGGATACGTTATATTCTCACAACGACCGGTGATACCCATGTTGCGGAACGAGATTCGTATTTATTCGAAAATTGTCAATTTTACACGCGACACGCGAACTGTGATATACGATAACAGTGATACACCAAGAGTGACTGTAAATCATTGTTGATCGAACTGAGTGACTATTTATTCGAAATTTGATGAATAAATACATTGTTATACAAAGAAATATCCTGAGTGTCAAAAATCATTCGACGATATCCTGTGACCATTCCTGAGTCACCTTCCAAGCGGGAGATTCCTCGATTATCGATATTCCTGCGGAAATTAAGTGCGAGTAAATGCACATTGCTTGCGATATAAGCGTACGGTATACGATACTTACCTGAGATTCTGCGACGATCCTGAGTGTCCATCCGTGACGATCGAGGTCCAACATCGTTGGTAGTAGAGCGGCTTCCACGTAGAAGATCCAACGGCGACGAGAGCGGCCTGCAGCAGTCCGGAACACCTGAAACAGAGAAAAAGGGGAATTAGTCGGCAGATACGGTTAGTAGTATACTTACCTTTCTCGATTTAACGGGTAAAATCGAGTGGCGACCGTGTTTCACAAATCTTTAGATTTTTCGGAGATATTGATGAATGAGTCGTACCGCGTTAACCCAAAATGTCCGGTCACAACGTCAATTGTAGATTGCGAACTAATAGCGTATGCTATGGATGACATTATGTATGATGCATCGAGAGAGAGATCTTTTGATGTAGTAGGATAACGTGAATAAATGTATCACATATATGTACGTTACAACGTTTTATTTTATATCTCCTTTCCCATCCACTTCGCATGAATATATACGTAAAAGAAAAATAAAAAGTATTTCTTCAGGTCTAAATCGCGACTTTATTTTCCACTCGAGCGATATACGCAACGTTCGCCTGAACATCGGCGCTCGCTTCTGTAGTGCGAGACGCGATTTGTTTACAGGCGTGAAAGATGAACCGATATGCCCGTCCTAAACTGTGATATTTGACTCTTCATAGAAAGAATCACGGCGCCATTTCTAGCGTTCTAGCGAGATTTCTTCTCACAGTTCCTCTTCAGTCTGCAACTGTCGCTCGCCGGTATTATAACGTCGTTCGCGTTTTTAAAGTTTTTTAGTCATCAGATTTTGTGTTAGTGCGTTTGTGTGTCGGGGGTCTAAGCCGCGGGTACGTAATTGCAACTTTAATCACATATGGCTTCTTCCTCGTATCGCAGAAGGTGCGACACGAGAAAGAAATCATAATTGATTGGACTTGTAATTACGTAGTACCCGATGGAATACGAGAGAGGTTGTCGCGGCCGGGGCCTACGCTGAGGGGTGTGGTGTGGTAACGACTTGTTACAAGGTGCAAAAAAATGAATCATTAAGAATAGAATAACTTAGGTTTGCCATGGCAAATCTGAGCTATTATATTTTGTATGATTAATTTTTTTCGGGCCTATTGTCAAATGGCACCTCATACATGTGCAAATCTGACTAATTTCTATTAAAAGTGCGAGAATGAGGTGTCAGGCGTGTAACTTGTATTTTGTGCCGTCGACGTGTGATTCATACATGCACACGTATTGGTTGCGTGCTGCGCGAAGGGGTGCAAATATTTCCGCAATGGAAGGACCGCGATCGCCACCGCCGCGGTATGTGGAGGCCGTTAGGTCTCCGACACCCTCTCCCCGGTACGAGGTGCCTCAGGTGTATCCCATAGTAATATTTTAAGTGACCCTGGAAGTCACCACCGACCGGAGGGTTGTACGTCGATCCTAAGTTAGTAAGTGCCTGAACTTTTATTTATTTATTCTTAACTTCGCGAGCGAGCGAGCGAGAAGAAGCGAGCGGGCGGGCGGGCGGTTTGAGAGAGCGCGAACGGCGACGCTGGCGGGCGGGCGGCGGCGGCGGCGGGCCCTACCCCTAACGCGGTACACCTCTCCCCGCGGCCATAACGCGGTACCCTTCCACTGCGGACCCTACGCGGCCCTAACGCGGTACCCCTCCCCCCGCGGACCCTACGCGGCCCTAACGCGGTAGCCCTTCCCCGCGTTACGTCAATGCCCTCGCCCTCCAAATCACCCTCCGCCCAAACCCTTTACCATTACAAATAATCCCCCCCCCCCCCCGCGTGACGTCACCCCCCCCCCCCCTCGAACCCCCCCCCCCCCGCCTTTCACCCCCCTCATTGCCCCCTGGCCCAGAACCGGCCTATACACACTACTAATAGTCAACATACTTTAAGGAGTAAAAACAATTGCCAATGAATTTTAAAAACATCTCCCCAACATTACTTTCGCAGTCAACTATTATTTGCTCCAATCTCTTATTATAAGTGACGACTTTTCCATGGGTTTCCATAAGTTTAGTCCTGCGTTTATAGGCTTCATTGGTAATACCATGCTTGAAAAGATATTTTACAATATCAAAGAATTCATTTTCTTCAATCGTAGTTACCTATAAAAAGAAAAAATGATTTTAGAAGCTCTATTATGTTTTGTTTTGTTAAAATTGTTTAGCTACCATTTTTTTTATGTTCTCATCGTCTGTTCCAATTACAAATGATGTTTGCACTAAACTGTCAAATGTACATTAATTTAATAAACAGTACGAAATTCCGTCTATTTTGTGCGCCGCTAGATGAACATTTGAGGAATGTTTAATTATGTCCATTTCAATAGACTGCTTGTACTGCAGTTTTTGAGAAATACGGTCTTTTTGGTATCCCAAATAGAGTGATAACTGTTTTTTGGTGCACGATTTATTTGAGATATCCTTTAATATACTTTTCTCATTTTCCTCGTTCTTTAGTATTATTGTCGATGTATCTATTTTAAATTGTTCTTCTTTAATATTTTCTTTGTCGTCATCAATAAATGTACTTTTCATTTTTGCTTAACACTCGATCGAATTTACCGAAACTTCACAAGTTTTGTACAATAATATCTAGTATCATACTGCGCACTCTGCGCAGTACTGTTAGAGTGGGGCCGCAGTTCTTCGGCATTACGAGTGGTGGGGGGTACTCATACAACGCACAATCCCGTGTCGCGGATGCACACAGTCGACGCGGCATTTCTTTAGCGGATTAACGGCGGCACTACCGCGGCAAAAACAAGAAATGCCGATCTAGTGTTAAGCAAAAATCTAAAGTGAGTTGTATAGATCAATTGTTCATCTGGTGTTTAAACTGGTTTAAAATGATCAGGAAAAGAGGAAGGCCCCAAAAAGTTAATGTGGAACTATTAATAAACTGTATCCAAAAATATAAAAATGATATTGTGAACAATAATCAAATCTGCTCAAAAGACGACAATATTTGACTGACAATTTCAAGAGAAATGAACGGGACAACTGTCCCACTTTCCTTGTACACATATACCTGTAATAATATATATAATATTAAGAATATTTTATTAAAAAAGGAAATAAACTCGACATTACAGCCATCAGTTAACAGTTCAGAGTCATCGAAGGATTTATTAGAAAGTTTAATAACAGATGACGAAACTGATAGTTTTGAGATTTCTGTTTCAAACAAAGAGTTTGATTTAATAATCGAAAACCGTTTACACAAACATACTCGGCGTAATCTAAATAAAAAGGCAAGTTACAGAAAAAATTTAAGATTCAGATCAGGTCTTTATCAAGAATTTTTTACAATGTTATTTTGGAAAACAAGACGGTTGCAATCCTGTGCAATAAATTATGTTAATCATTACATACCGCAAAACATAGACGGAGGATATCTTAACGGTAAAGTATATTTGGAAATATCTTTTAATTTTCTTCTTAATAATTATTACTTTTATCACAAATATCTTAAGGGGGGAACCTCATATAGAAATTTTTTTCTTGCATTTTTTTTTATAGCTTGAAAAAATCAAATACCATCTGAAGAATATATTTCCAAAGTTTCAAAGCCTAAATCAAATCCTAAAGGTCCCTAAGAAGTCATTAAAGTGATGCGCTCTAATGGTCTAAAAAGCAGGTACATGAGCGCACTCGCTCTCGGCCTTTACCTTTCGATTTCTCGTGCAACAAAATTTGAAAATGCAGCACAATTAGATGTATTTCTAGAAGAGGAAGGATTACTTTATGGCCCTGGCATCGCAGATTAAGCTTAGGTAAATATATGTCACTCTGAACATAATTTTTTGGTAGTGAAAACTTTAAACGCGTTTTTCTCAAAACGCTTTTTTTTTCGCGCCGGACAATATAACTCAAAAAGTTAATGGCCGATTAACTTGAAATTTTGTACAGATATTTGCACATGTATCGTATACTTCATGAACCTCACTATATATTAAAATTGTTATAATAAATATTGTATTTAACAATTTGTTTAGAAAGAAAAAGTGATATATTTCTTTTAAATGTCCTCAAGTTTTCATTTTTTTGTTTTTTTTGCTAAATTGAGGTTCATGAAGTACAAAGTAATGTTTTTTAATGAAAAAAATTTAAATCGCTGATTTCAGACAATTACAAGGACCTGAGCGTTGCCCGGCGCAAACTCGAAGAGCCAACTTCAAGTAGCTGTAGCGTTGCCATTTTTTTTTTTACACCAAAAAAAATTTTTTTTTTACATTAAAACTTAAATATTACAATGTGTTTTATTAGAATTCTATAAATACTCCCACTTTTTTGTAATTAAATCTGTAAAAAAGTGCTGTCTATATGAGGTTCCCCCCTTAAGCTCTTTGCTTCTTTCTATTCCCAAATTCATTTTAACTTTTCTTCTCAATAACTTTTTGCAGTTACTTTCATTATACCTAATTTATGTATATACAGGGTGTTATAAAAGTCTGGAAACGGTCAAATATCTCGAAAACAAGACATTTTAGGAAAAATGTTTCATACAGAAGTTGTAGGATTTAAGGGGTTACATGGGTCTTGAAGGCAAAAAAGAAAGCTTATTTTCTCGAATTTTTTTTAAAGATACGACATGAGTTACACAATTTATTTTTTTTTTATATAAAAGTACGTGTAAACAATATTTCCTCAAAATTTCAAAGAAAAATATTAAAAATTCAGCCGTTGGCAATTGCTTCCAATAGACCATCCAGAAAAAACGGTAGTCAGCATAACTTTTTTAATTTTTATCTGAAATAAAAAACCCAAAGTTTTTCTTATAGTAGGTTAGTATAGCTTGTCCTTGAACAAAGGATTTATTTTATCTTCGATTACAAACCATTTTACAAGCCAATACATGGCCTAATTTTATGCCAAAAATGACATTTTTTGCCAGAAACGCTACAAAAAATTCAATTTTTATTTTTTTTTTAAATCCTTCGTTCAAGGACAAGCTATACTCACCTACTATAAGAAAAACTTTGGGTTTTTCATTTCAGATAAAAATTTAAAAAGTTATGCTGACTACCGTTTTTTCTGGATGGTCTACTGGAAGCAATTGCCAACGGTTGAACTTTTAATATTTTCCTTTGAAATTTTGAGGAAATATTGTTTACATGTTGTACTTTTATATAAAAAAAAAAATAAATTGTGTCTTATGTCGTATCTTTAAAAAAAATTCAAGAAAATAAGCTTTCTTTTTTGCATTCAAGACCCATATAACCCCTTAAAAAGATCTGTTTACTGACTTTATCAGTTTGGTCTTAGGTGGCGTCGTTTAGGTCGTCAGGGTCACTTTGAATTTTTTTAAATTGGACCCCCTATTTTTTATTGCATATTCTTGTAGCCCTCGTCGAGAAGTTTTCAAAGAGAGTTTTGTTATAGTGTTTTAAAAACGTCTCGACAAGGGCTACAAGAATATGCAATAAAAAATAGGGGGTCCAATTTAAAAAATTTAAAGTAACCCTGACGACCTAAACGACGCCACCTAAGATCAAACTGATAAAGTCATCAAACAGATCTTTTTAAACCCTACAACTTTCGTATAAAACATTTTTCCTAAAATGTTTTGTTTTCGAGATATTTGATCGTTTCCAGACTTTTCTAACACCCCGTATGTATATGTATTGTGACGTGACGGTTCGCCGCGCGTGGCAGCGCCCCGCCGCCGTCACAAGGCGCGGGTTCGCGCCCGCAGACGAGCCAGGGGAGCAGCCGCGAAATCTCCAGGGGGCCTCTCGAAATCCCAAACAGGCGTATTATTTATCTGTCTTTTTGTTTTGTATGAAATTTGGCACCTCACCGAAGCCCCACGGAAGAACCACGGCGAAGGGTGGCCCGCGGAATTCGGCAGCCGGAAGGAGAGACGGAGCGACGCGAGAAATAACGAAACAGGACGACAGCCGTAGTGTGGGGGCATGCGAGGGACACGCGTGGCCCGCAGGATCGACGAAGCCGAGACAGACCCGGGGTCTCCGAAGGAAAACTTGGACCCCTGGATCCGCCTCCGGAACATCTAAGCGAGCCCGGGACGCCTGGCCAGCGCTCCCGAGGTCCGCGGAGGAGGCCCTCCCGCAAGCGGAAGCCACTTGAGCGCCCGGTGCACCGAGCAAAAGGGGGCCGGAAAATCGAGGAGAATCGGGAGGGTGCCAAGGATCCCCGCAGTACCGAATATCGACACCGGTACCCGCGTGATCCACAACGCGCTCGCCCCTCATTGGTTGCTGCGTCGCGCGAGGATACCGCGCCACCCCCTGAGAGGGGCGAACCTTCGATTGCGCATCGAGCTCGCCGCTTTGATCGCTCTCTTCTGGTTCGTCCGCCGGCTTGGTTACACGTCTCGCAAGTGTCGCGAATTCATCCCGTGTAAAGTTCCGAGTATCCGGACCACGGTCTTACATACAGGTCTATGAACGATGGTGGTGGGGGTAGGTCTTCTTACTGATGTAATTTTTAATTCGCTCCGTGGCCACGAAACGTCGCAACGATCTAAGAAAATGCGGCGGAAAATTTGCTGCGTTTTATCGCACATGTGTTCAGACTGTATTCCGTAACCACGGAGACCGTGTCCTTTAACCGCTGCAGGTTAATCTCGTGAATCATAGCGGGCTTGCCCGCAAAGATTGATCGTACGAAATAAATTCTAACTACGACATTATATCTGAATGCCATTTTCATTAGGATGAGGCGCGAGAATATTGATAACCCGTTGATTTATTATCGATGCCACGAACGAAATATCGAAAATCTTTTCGAGCGTGGTTTGCGCTCTCGGTAAGACAACGAAGCTATTTGTCATAAACGGAATACCTACGTTAATAGAGATTTATTAGTTTGGGTTTATTTCTCTGTGCGTAAAATTTATTGCAATCTCTACTCTTTCATAATTAAAACTTTTCCAATATCAATGACGTAAAATTAGCACCGGATTTTCAACTCAAGCATATAATAAAATTAAATAAATCAATTAGACAACACGTCTCTGATAATAATTACTACAACGTGTTTAATTAAATTAAGCTGTTGTGCATGCAGATATTTAATTAATAGCAATAAATACGAGGTAAGTATTGAGATGCGACAGACATATATAGACTGTTAGAAAGAGATTGACAATCTGTTTCTATCTCTCCTGACTCTTACTTCTAGAGACTCTAGTATTTTCTTAGATCGCTGCGCCTCTGCGGCCATGAAGCGAATTAGATTTTACTTCAATAAGACGACCACCCCCCACCACTAAAATTGGAGCTCGTTCAAAGACCTGTATACAAGACCGTGATCCGGACCATCTTCCCCGGCGCCTGGGACGGAACGGAAGTGCGGAGGAGTCAGCGGATCGGTGAGGTTGCCCCGTCATTTAGAGTGTTATACAGCCGCGATCGAGCCGCGAGTGTGATTTTCCGCCCAGCCCCGACTCGCCGTTTTCGCGAAAATCGTCGGACGCGACGTACGCCGGACGCGGTGTGAAATCGCCGGACGCGGCGTAACTTAGTGATAGAGTCTCGGAGAGGCTCGAAGTTTTGGGTTTCGCGATAGAGTCTTGTGGAGTATGGATTGACCGCGTGTAGCGTGAGGGTGGCACTTCGGTGTATCTGCGCGCACACGGCGAGTAATCTATTGCGTATCTTGGTGTTGGCGGTCGGGGCGGGCGCGAGGGGTCTCACGTTGGTTCTCGGGTCGTGTGCTGGTAGGACTTACGGCCTCCTGGGAATCGCGACCGCGGGGTCGCAAGATCGCGCGACGGTCCCGGCGACCGTGAGTATCGCGACACCCGACGGGAATAGAGTCTTGCGTTCGTGTTGGTTTTCCGAATTTTCGCGTAATGACGAGTGTCGTCGAATTGTTCTCGGGGAGTCGCATCGGCGCTCTTTTATCGCGTATCGCCGGAGAGTGGCCCTGCGGGGTGCCTGCCCGCGTACAGCGTGGAGCCCATCGTGACGCCGTTGTTAGCGATTTGCGAGCTACCGTTGTGTAATTGTCGCGTAAGTGTCGAGTCATTTCGCGTTGCGTTAATTGCGATAGGGGTGTCGCGAGTAATTTCGAAATCGCGCTGGCGTATTTGCGTTCGTGCGAGCGAGCGACCGACGACTTTTGTACGTCGCTACTTGTTTTCGCGAGCGAATTCCGGTGCGCCCAGCGGGGTGCCGCCCGTAGATTGTATCGCGCGTAACTTGTCGATTCCCTTCTCGCGATAATATTTAATGATATTGCGATGTTAGTAATAAGTTAGATTTAAGTTTGGTTTCGGCGATAAGTCCGCTTTTCGAGTCACTAGATTTACGTTTTGTTTCCGTGATAAGTTTGTCTCTCGAATTAATCAGTGTTCTCGTGCCTCCAATCTCACGATCACACCTAAAATATTTATTTTATCGCCGGGATAGGAGACGGAACGGTAATAAAGTGGAGTCCGGTTACCAACAATTAATATAATTCTTTAATTATTTCCGAACTCACGGACCGTCAGTGCGTTGTCGAAATATTCACCGTACGAGTATTAATACGCGCGCTGAGTTAGGCCGTCTTGGCTCGTTCGCGACAATAGCTCTGTTCCCTTCGGAGTTTAAACGGACAGTGTCAGCTCGGGCTCGCAGGCAATACGAATCGAACATCTGGTCGCTCGCGGATTCACCAATCGCCGATCGACACAGCCTGTTTGTCTCGAGTCTGACTATTTACCCATATGTACATTCAGAGAACTTCCAGGAAACAGAGCCATTGTAGCCCGAATACAGCGTTTAGTTTCGAGAATATTCGAGAAGCCTGCTTCTCGAACATCCCGCCCGCCTCGTATACCGATGGTTACGAATCAATGAAAGATTAGATATTTAGGCTATTTTTATCAGCGCACGATCGTTCAATTACTAAAAGGAACCGACGGTCCGAGAATTCTACTACAACAATAATAATGACTTACATTAACAATGTAGAACGCATTTAACACAATTCGATATTTGATATAATATTAAGCAGCAATTAAATTCGAAGGACAGTCGAGCCCGACAGATGGCTCGCAAACTGACATATAAATTTAATAATATTGACGAGAAGGAAAGGAATTCCATCCAACTTCTGAGATATACTTATAATACATACATTGATTATACAAACATTTATACATTTTAAGATTGATATCGTAGAATGAGATACGATGCTTTTAAATTTAAGAGCCAGTGTCACCATTAATTGGCAGACGACAAAGTTGCGTAATTGGTCGTTTTAAGGTAGTTTTGGAGGTTCGTAAGGTAACGACGCGAACATGATTGTCCGGTCCTGGATGCACTTCAATGATGCGAGCTAGATCCCATTTGGAGGGAGGAAGTAAATTATTTTTTAACACGACTAAGTCGTTAACCTTGAACTCCGGTTGATCCTTTTGCCATTTACGCCTTTGTTGCAACGTGTGTAAATAATCCAACGACCACGATCGCCAGATCCTTTCAAGAAACGCCTGTACTTGCTGCCATCGAGACAGCCGGTTCGCGTTGATTTCTAAAGTCGATTCCTCGGGCGAACTTACTAACGGACGACCGATCAAAAGGTGGCCTGGAGTCAGGGCTTCAAGGTCATTTGGATCGTCATGCAATGCCGATATCGGTCGCGAATTTAGGCATGATTCGATCTGACACAGTAGCGTAGCGAATTCGATTTGCGATAATGTACGAGAGCCGATAACTCGTTTAAGATGATATTTTAAACTTTTTACGCCGGCTTCCCAAAGCCCGCCGAAGTGCGGAGCCGAGGGGGGTATGAAATGCCAGGTTATCTTATCGTTGGCGATTGAATCCTTAAGTTGAGGATCGGTAATAAGTCGTTGGAAGGCAGTATGCAACTCGCGATCGGCGCCCTGAAAATTGGTCCGGCGAGGAAGCGGCGAGGAAGCCGGCGGTAGTGTAGTCGTCCACGTATTCCAGATGTACGGCCTTAGTCGCGAGGCAAATAAATACCGCTATATAATATTTTCGCGCACGTTGGCCTCGACCCGTAGTCGGAATGATATTCATTGGCCATGCGTAATCGACGCCTGTGTGCGTGAACGGTGAGGAAGGCGTGACACGGGGGCGGGGAAGGTTCCCCATTAACTGTTGCGATGTATGGGCACGTTCGCGTACGCACCTTACGCAACTATGTATATGTGATTTGACGTTAGTACGCGCGGAAAGAATCCAGTAATTCTGACGCAAGATTCGTAAAGTTAGTTGGGTGCCACCATGAAGCGCGGTTATATGAGCATGAGCAATTAGCAAGTCCGCAATTCTATGTCTCGGCAAAATAATAGGATGTCGTTCGGTGTAGCTCAATGGCGAATTTTCAATCCGCCCGCCAAGGCGAATTAATCTATCCTTCCCGATAAAGGGATGAAGGGACAGTAAAGAGCTCGATTTGGGAATCGTACCGTTATTTTCTAACGCCCGAAACTCAAGCGGAAAATGAATTAGCTGCACGTATCGGCACCAAAATAAGGAGGCTTCCTTAAGTTCGGCAGCGGACAGGCACATCGTAAGCGCGGTTGATCCGGAAGCGCGACATCTTAGAATATGAATAAATCGTTTTACAAACGCAGTAATTCTAATGAGTTTCGTCCAATTAGAAACGTGGTTCGGCAATTCCCACTCGGATATGTTCCGGGTATGACATACGACAGATTTACGAGACTCGGAATCGATAAGTTGTCGATCCGAATCGAACGCATTGCGGAGTTTCTTATGTATTGGCCACTCAGTGGAAGGGGAACTCAGCCACGTAGGGCCGGACCACCAAAGCTTAAAATCGCGGAATTCCGCGGGCGACAAACCGCGAGACGCGCAATCTGCGGGATTGTCCTTAGATTGGACGTGATTCCACTTGACGGACGGCAGACTTGTTTGTATGTCAGATACGCGGTTTGCAATATATGTAGTCCATTTCGAAGGGTGCCCGAGCAACCACGCGAGCGCGACGGAAGAATCTGACCACCCATACGTCGGAATGTGTGGCAAATTTAGCGTTTTGAGTACGAACTCGAGTAATCGAGTTAATAAAACTATCGCGTTTAATTCTAGACGCGGTACACTAATTGTTTTAACGGGCGCGACCTTGGATTTAGCGGTGAGCAATGCGACGGAAATTTCGTCGTTCGATCGGAATATCCTCAAATACACGACAGCGGCGTATGCGCGATTCTAGGCGTCGGCAAATCCGTGCAACTCGCCCTCCTGGTTCGATGCACACATTCCGGTCCACCGCGGTATGCGAATTTCTTTTAACTTAGGGAAGTTTGCACAATATTTCTCCCAGGGTTCTAACAGATCGTTTTCGATAGGAGTGTCCCAGTCGTATTTGCCTATCCACAGTTCTCTTATCAAAATTTTTGCCGTAATTACAACGGGTGACGCCCAACCCAACGGATCAAAAAACTTAGCGATAAATGAAAGAATCGTTCGTTTCGTGCTCAGACCGGCGGGGAGCGGCTCGATATGGAATCGAAATGAGTCTTCGCGCGGAATCCACGTAAGGCCGAGTACCTTTAATGTATCGTCTTTATCGAACGGGTGTTCAATGGCCAATTCATGCTCTCCGGGAGGAATGTCTTCCAATAATTCACGTGAGTTTGAGGCCCATTTTCTTAAATGAAAACCCCCTCTTTCCATTAACTGAGAAATTTGATGACGGCTTTCTCGGAGCAGCGAAACGTTGTCAGCTCCGAAGAATACTTCATCGACATAAGTGTCGTCTTCAATAATAGCGCGAGCGAGGGGAAATAAATGACCGTCGTCGCGAGCTAACTGCTTAACAGAGCGCTTTGCCAAATACGGAGCAGAAGCCGTGCCGTAGGTGACGGTTAATAGACGATAGGAATGAATGGAGTGATCCTTTGGGGATCTCCAAAGGATGCGCGTGAAATCAACATCATCAGGGTGAACACGGATTTGCCGAAACATCTTCTCGACGTCGGCCGTGCCGACATAAGAAAATCTTCGCCAACGGGATATAACCGTTGGCAAGTCGTTTTGCAGTTTTTGTCCTGTCATTAAGTGGTCATTAAGCGTGGAGCCGTTGCTCGTTTTACACGACGCGTTGAATACTACGCGAAGTTTAGTGGTATCGCTGGATTCGCGTACAACCGGAATGGTGTGGTAGATACACCGGAGGAAAGATCGTCGACTGTGCATCGGAAACGAGCTCCATATGACCCATTGCTTCGTACTCATGCAAGAATTCCGTATACCGATTAACGAGATCCGGGTTCTTCAGTAAGCGGCGTTCTAATCTCGAATATAATAGCGCGGCAGTCTCACGAGAGAATCCGATATCGAGCGGAGGGTCGGTTTTAAAGGGTAACCGTACAATATAACGGCCATCGGCGGCCCGTGAATGTGTTTTTATAAAATGTTGCTCGCACCGTTCTTCCTCTTCTGACAGTAGCGGTTCAGAAGGGATTTCTTCGATTTCCCAAAATTTTTGGAGAAGGGATTTGATCGGTGGTTCCGATACGCAATTCACGGAATGGACTGATCCATAACTTAATTCCGAAGGGCCGGTAGGGCCGGACAAAATCCACCCTAACGCCGTGAGCTGGGCCGTGGGCGTGCCGATCGGACCCTGTTTTACTTTATGTAATAACAAGGATCCATACAGATCTGCTCCGATGAGCAGATGAATCGGATGACCACTGAATGGCTCCGGATCCGCTAGCGATAACCCGTGTAAATGAGGCCAAGATTCTATAGGTTTAGTTTGGGAGCCGGCGTACGAAGTAATTTTTTGATAAACGAAGGCGTTTAACGGGAAGGAGGCGCCTTTCCCGTTACCAGACGTGAGAGTAAGAAAGACTCGTGACTTCGCTACGCCACTGTATTTTTCTCCGAAGCAAAGTACTTGTAAGTTTGCGCGATAACGTTTCGTACGCAACGCTTGACACAATGATCCGGATATGAAACTAGCGAAGGAGCCTTGATCCAACAACGCACGTACCCTTGAACTGCGCCCTTCCGTCGTACGGAGAGTCACCCAGGCGGTGGCTAATAATACAGTCGGCGGAATTTTACTCGACGCATTGATAGTTTGAACCGTAGCGAGAGCGGGTTCGCTCGCAGGGGCGGCTGCGCTAGTCGATTGAACAGTGTTAGGCGTTTTATTCTCTGAGACAGACTTTTCATTCGAACCTTGCAACGGAGTATTAGAATTACGGTGCAAAAGTGTGTGATGCGCCCGTCGGCAAGAATTACATCGTTTTGAATTTGGACAGTTAAGCGGAAAGTGACCGACCTTTAGACAATTAAAACAGCATTTTTTCGATTTACAGATTTGAATTCTTTCTTCGACGGATTTGCGCTTAAAGTCGTCGCATTGAACTAAGCGATGATTGCCGGAGCAATGCAAACATTTATCGGGCGTAACGTTATTTACTAAGGCGCGATTAGAACCTTTGTTTTTATTATTAATTGATACCTCTTGCCCTAACTTAAAGTGGTCGGTAAGACCTCGAATTCGCAGCGTCATAAATTCGCGAATTTCTTCGTATGTAGGATAAGCGCTAGATTTGCCTCGTTGCAGGTTCCACTCATTACGCGTGCGTGGGCTAAATTTTTGAGAAATAATATAGACCAACAGGTCATCCCATTGGTCAACCGGTCGTTTTATATTAGTTAGCGCAGCTAGGGACGCGGCAACGGTATCCCGTAAATTTTTTAATTCGACCGCAGTTTCGGTTTTCATATTAGGTAGATCAAAAAACGCGTGTATGTGAGCATGAATTATGGCGCGTTCATTTTCGTATTCTTCGACTAGCAATTGCCACGCAGCGTCGTAATTCGTGTCCGCAATTTGGATGTGATTTAATAATAACGCGGCGTCGTCGGTGACACTGGCTTTTAAATAATGTAGTTTTTGCGTTTTTGATAACGATTCTTTAGACGCTACAAGCGATTCAAACATTCCGCGAAAATTCTCCCATTCCGCGAACCGTCCGGAGAATTTTGGTAGCGTAATTCGAGGTAATTGAGATACCGCGCCGGAACACTCGCGCAATGAAGAGTCGCTTACCGAGGCATCCGCGTTAGAATTGTGGCTAAGTTTACCAACGACGTCGGCAAGGTGGTCCGCGGCTTCATGGTACGCGTCCTCAGCAGCGATGTACTCCGCCATAGTGAAGTATTTGTCGGTGCGTTCCGTCACCTCAGTCGCTTGAAGGAGTTGGACGTGTAGCCGCTGGCATTTTTCCCACAGTGACGTCAAATATTCCAGTCGATTTGTTGCCTTGTACGGAGTGACGTTTGCCTTACCGATATTCTTAAAGTTAACGAGGACTCGTTTTATTGAAGAGATAATCACGGATTGTTCCGTGAGGAGGTTCTTCAGATCGTCAGCCATGATCGTAGGTCTTGGACAAGGTTGATTGAGGAGCAGCACGGCCCTGAATCGTTGAGTGCGAAGGCGTTGTGATCTGCAATCGCCAGTGGATGAGCTCAGAGACTTTACTGGAGCAGAGCGATGCGCGTAGCGTGGGTACTCCTGGGGCGGAGAACGTCGTTTCCCGTAGAGTCTCGCCGCGCGGGCCAGATGCTGAAGAACGTGGCTTAGCAGATTATGCGGAGCTCACGTAGTAATGCTGAGTTTTAGCACGGTAACCTACTGTGCACGAAATGTGGCGTCGTCTGAGCGGCGACTTCAACTCACTCCGGAGTTTTATTAACGCACTCGCGAAGTCATTCCGCGAGCGCTGAATTTAATTGTCTGTCGTTGAGATTGATGATAACTAGCAGCATCGGAGATTATCCTGCGCTGCTGGTGTCCTCTCTCAGGGTATTGTCGGGTTGAAAAAAGCGCGTATTCTCAGGTGAATTGTCTCACTGGCACTATGCGATCTGATGGTTTTAATTTGCAGTCTCTCTAGGATCCGGCTCGAAGGACCATTCAATGTTCTCGTGCCTCCGATCTCACGATCACACCGAAAATATTTATTTTATCGCCGGGATAGGAGACGGAACGGTAATAAAGTGGAGTCCGGTTACCAACAATTAATATAATTCTTTAATTATTTCCGAACTCACGGACCGTCAGTGCGTTATCGAAATATTCACCGTACGAGTATTAATACGCGCGCTGAGTTAGGCCGTCTTGGCTCGTTTGCGACAATAGCTCTGTTCCCTTCGGAGTTTAAACGGACAGTGTCAGCTCGGGCTCGCAGGCAATACGAATCGAACATCTGGTCGCTCGCGGATTCACCAATCGCCGATCGACACAGCCTGTTTGTCTCGAGTCTGACTATTTACCCATATGTACATTCAGAAAAACTTCCAGGAAACAGAGCCATCGTAGCCCGAATACAGCGTTTAGTTTCGAGAATATTCGAGAAGCCTGCTTCTTGAACAATCAGGTCTCAGTATTATATTGTCAATTTTTCCGTTCTGAATAACGCTCGAGTTTACGCTTCTTTTACCGCGTTATTAGTTACTTGCAATCTTTACCGATTCTGTTCGAATCACCCACTGTTGGTTTAGCTTTCCATTTACGATACCTCCCCCGGTCAGCCCTTGTTTTCGAACGACACCAACCGACGTTCGCTTATTTTTTTGTCATTGCCTGGCTGAGATTTCCTTACCGGGGCGACCGTTAATTATACTAAATTCCGACTGTTTGTAATATTCTCTCCCGCGAAACTATTGTTCAACCGAATTAATCCAAACTGTTAATTACACACTGTTCCAAATTTACTACTCTGATTATTTACCTTTCTTTAAATAAACGAGACTCATTGTTCATTAAACGTTTGGCAATTTATGTGGAATTCTTTTGTGTTTGTGCAACGACACCGCGCAGCCCTGCCTCCACCCTGTCCCTCTGCCGTTAGGTCGAGCCGGCTGGCCCCTCGTGCGACAGGCTATGGTTTTCGCGAGTTTGCGTTAGAGATTACCGAATAATTAGTGGACGCGAGGAATTCGCGTCTGGCGCCCAACCGATTTATTGAAGAACCGCCTGACTCGCGCGAGGGATTATCCCGAGAGACCTACCACCCGACTCTCTTAGCGTCCCTTTGATCCGGCCGAAAAAGACGTGACAGTATATATTATTATTATATTATATATTATTTATTGGACAACCAATATCCAGTCCCGTTTCCTTTAATTATTGATTATTATCTTATATACGGTCGTACTTTAAATTTGCTTATTGTTATATACGTCGCCGGAAAAAGACGTTCTTCCTCTGTTAAATAGTTTGTTGCGATAAATATCACCACATGCCTCAGTGGTCGAATAGGTGAGACGCCCGCCCGGAAAGCAGGGAGGTCCAGGTTCGAATCCTGGCTGGGGTGATATTTTTTCGCAACATTTTCTTTATTACCCTATATCCTTCTATACATATCCCGTCCTTTTTCGAATATACTAACGAGTGTTAGTGGACAATTAAATTAATTTTCAATTTAATTTTGTGAGAATAGGTACTCTTTCTAGCTTTAGTTGTGGCTACGTTTAAGTCCGTAAGTAACGGCGCGTGGTTTACTAGAGTGATGATTTGTACTTAAAAATTCACGAATTTATTGGACAACCAATATCCAGTCCCGACCGAATTTGGCGTTTCCTTTAATTATTGATTATTATCTTGTATACGGTCGTACTTTAAATTTGCTTATTGTTATATACGTCGCCGGAAAAAGACGTTCTTTCTCTGTTAAATAGTTTGTTGCGATAAATATCACCACATGCCTCAGTGGTCGAATAGGTGAGACGCCCGCCCGGAAAGCAGGGAGGTCCAGGTTCGAATCCTGGCTGGGGTGATATTTTTTCGCAACATTTTCTTTATTACCCTATATCCTTCTATACATATCCCGTCCTTTTTCGAATATACTAACGAGTGTTAGTGGACAATTAAATTAATTTTCAATTTAATTGTGTGAGAATAGGTACTCTTTCTAGCTTTAGTTGTGGCTACGTTTAAGTCCGTAAGTAACGGCGCGTGGTTTACTAGAGTGATGATTTGTACTTAAAAATTCACGAATTTATTGGACAACCATTATCCAGTCCCGACCGAATTTGGCGTTTCCTTTAATTATTGATTATTATCTTATATACGGTCGTACTTTAAATTTGCTTATTATTTATATATTATTTGTTTCTAAATTAGGATACTGTCGGTGTGGTAGCACCATTCATGTAAAATTCGAATTAAGAGATTGTAGCACTAATGTCATATTATTATGTTTTAAAAAAGGCAAAAAAATGCGGTCCGTTATATTTACGAGGAGAAACTCGGAAAATAATAGTTAAAGAGCTCGAAAAAACAAGTGTTTATACTCATCGAGCAACACAAGGTACAGATTTAATGCAACCTGGGGATCCAAAATGTCCTTTAATTCGATCTAGTAATGTATTGCATGTTGCACAAAACGAAGAAGTTTGCATTCATTATCTAGATTCAAATCCTATACAAGCACTTGTTATTATGAAAAATATGACAAAATACAGCAATTGCACAGGAAATATAGGATTCGATCCTTTATACATCCACTACTGCGTAAACCTGCAAGTGCAGATTTATGAAACGCTTTTTTCCAAATATCAGAACAATCTAGAAATTTATGCAACTGGAGCACGATTTAAAGAAATCATGATATGCCATGACAAACGAACCGCCTATATTTTATTATATTTAATTGTTGTAAATGTTAAAGGTGTTGAGTGAGAGGGTTTTCGTACTCTCCCGCTCTTTGCGATGATTATGCGCCTGCGTGCGCAGTACACATAGGGCGAGAGAAGGTTCGAGAAAAAGGCGCCGAGCACGCTACAACCGGAAGTCGTAGTTAGTCGCTTGGCATCCGCCTAGGTTTATACCACGTTTTTTCTCTCATTGAATAAAGAGTACTTGTATCAACACGAACTTTCACTGAAAATCCGGATACATCCTCGTCTCCTCGCTAGTTTAATTATCCTTTTGTCCCAAAAGGTTATGGGCCCAGTCATTCTGGCTGCGTAAAAATTAAGCGAGAGAGCGAGAAGCGTGATCGGGAAGACGCGAGTTCGCGTAACGGTTCGACCGCGTGGCAACCATCGCGATCTACAGGTGGATTTGCGAGGATAGTTCTTCTCTGTGAAAGCAAGTGTTGTGTTCGACCGAAAATGACGTCGGAAGTGACATCGAGACACGTCGAGAAGCTCGACGGCACAAACTTTCTCACGTGGAAATTCGAGATGAGAGCGGTGTTCGTCGCGGCGGGCGTGGACGAAGTCGTCGATGGGACAAGTGTGATGACAGAGAATGCGACGGCAGCAGCAAGGGCGACCTGAAAAAAGGATAATGCGAAGGCGATGGTGCTGATCTCGACGTCGGTTGAGAGGGCTCAACTACAGCCGCTGGTAACGTGCACCACAGCCAAGCAGATGTGGGATGCTCTGTGCGCAGTACATGAGCAGAAATCAGCATCGAACAAGCTGTATTTAATGCAGAAATTCCACGAGTACAGGATGGCGCCGGGAGACTCGATGGTGCAGCACGTGGCCAAAGTAAAAAACATGGCACAGCAGCTGCGTGATCTCGGCGGAGCAGTAGATGATACCACTGTGATGGCAAAAATACTAGCCAGTTTAGCGTCAAAATACAGTGCGTCCCGCACGGTGTGGGACAACATCGAGGAAAGGAGACAGACAGTCGATAATTTGACTGAGCGACTCATCCGTGAGGAAGCTCGATTGGAGAGGGGAGATGATGCCGCGGAAGCGTTAGCTGTGACGAAGAACAGTGCTGAAAAGAACAATAAAAAGGACGGTAACAAGAACAGGCGTTCGAAGAAAACCGTAGAGTGCTACAAGTGTAAAGAAAAGGGGCATTTTGCGCGCGCTTGTCCAACGAAAAAGAAGAATCGAAGTGAGCACGATAAAAGTAAATCGCGTGATTACGCGTTTGTGGCCTCGAGCGACGAGGCGCATGGACCGGAAGCACGAAAAAGAAGCGACGGCCCCTTCAGTGAGGTAATCGAACAAGTGTTGGCGGCCGATAAAAAGGATGTGTGGCTGACAGACAGTGGAGCGTCGAGACACATCTCGTACAGGCGCGAGTGGTTCGATGAATTCACATCGAGCAGCGGCGGAGCTGTCGTTCTCGGGAACAATGGACAATGCGAAGTGAAGGGCGAAGGAGTGATATGTATCACGAGGTTCGTCGACGGCCGGTGGCGCGACTCGCGCATCGAAGGTGTGCTATATGTGCCGAGTCTCCGGAAAAATTTATTCTCGGTCGGTATGTGCACCAAAAGGGGGTACGACGTGAAATTCAGCAAGCAGCGAGTGGTGGTCACGCGAGACAATCAAGTTATGGCGATCGGGGCAAAACAGAGCAACGATATTTACCGGATGCTATTTCGGGTGATAAAGCCGGGTGAAAAGACTGAAGTGAATGTGTCGTCGGTCGATCTCAGAGTGTGGCACGAGCGTCTCGGCCACGTGGGAGCTCGAGCACTGTGCGACATGGTACGCGGTGGCCTCGTCGAAGGGGTGAAACTGAAAAACACCGAGAAATTCGTGTGCGAGCCGTGTCAACTCGGGAAATCACACAGACAGCCGTTTCGGGAGAGACCGGGCAAAAGAAGCAGCGAGCCGGGAGAGTGCGTGCATACCAACGTTTGCGGACCTATACAGGTTGAATCACTAGGAGGCGCAAAGTTTTATGTGACATTTATAGACGACGCGTCGGGTTTTTGCTACGTTTATTTTGTGCGCCACAAAGACGAAGTGCTTGAGAAATTCAAGATGTACGAGAAAATGGTTTCGAACAAATTCGGGAGGCCGATAAAGATCGTCCGTTCAGACAATGGCGGTGAATATAAAAATACGAAGATGATAGAGTATCTCGCGGAAAGAGGTATCGTCATGGAGAACACCGCGCCTCACACACCCCAGCAAAACGGAAAGGCGGAGAGGGCAAACCGGACGATTTTTGAGTGTGCGAGGACGATGCTCCGAGCGAAGGACCTGCCGAAGAATTTATGGGCAGAGGCAGTAAGTACAGCAGTCTACGTGCTGAACCGCACGACGCACTCGTGCAGAAAAAATCTAAAAACGGCGTACGAAGCTTGGACGAACAGGAAACCGGATCTCGAGCATGTGCGAGTCTTCGGATCGACAGCGTATGTGCATGTGCCGAAGCAATTTCGCAGGAAACTCGACGACAAAGCGAAGAAGATGATACTGGTAGGATACCAGGGAGAGTCTTCAAATTATCGGCTCTACGATCCGGAGAAAAGGAAAGTGAGCGTGTCGAGAGATGTCGTATTTGACGAACAATCGAGTTTGCAAGAATCGAGTTGTGTAGCGTCGAGTGAAAGAGAGCTCAGCTTACCAAGTACGGCTCGAGGCATGCGAGAAGACGATGTTGTCGAAATCAACGATGATGTCAAAGAAGATGAGGGCAGAGACAACGAACGAGTAGACGGCGAGGGAGACGAACAGGCGAGACGGGAAGCAGCAGAGCCGATTCGACAAGGATCGGTGGAGACTCCAGGAGCCGAACGGCGCAGACTGCGAGATCGTGCACTGCTGAGAGAGCCGCAAAGATATTTCGCAGAACTCAATCTCAGCGAGTACAAGCCGCCGGAAACGTATCGTGAAGCTGTCAACGGACCAGAAAGTGAGAAATGGGTGAGCGCTATCGAGAACGAGCTTAAAGCTCACGAGAAAAACAATACTTGGACAGTGGTGAAGAAGAGAGAGGACATGAGAATCATCGACTCAAAGTGGATATTCAAGGTCGTGCGCGAGAAAACAAGTGACAGACCAAGATACAAGGCGAGACTATGCGCGAGAGGTTTTCGTCAGCAGCACGGTATTGATTATGATGAGACGTTCGCACCGGTTATACGATATGACTCGCTGAGAATATTTCTAGCTCGAGTGACACAAGACGATCTCGAACTGTTGCAGTTCGATGTAAGCACAGCGTTCCTGCACGGCGAACTGGAAGAGAAGATCTTCATGAAGATACCAGAGGGACTGATCGTCGAGAGTGATAGTGCGACTGCTGTGTGTCGATTGAATAAATCGCTGTACGGTCTAAAACAAGCGCCGCGCTGTTGGAATGAAAAATTCAGTGAATTTACACAAAAATTAGGTCTAGTGCAATCCGACGCGGATCCGTGTGTGTACGTAGGCATAATCGAGCGTGAAAGCATGTACTTGGCCCTGTTTGTCGACGATGGACTAATAGCCTGTAAATCGTTGAGAGTGATTGAGAAAGTAGTCGAGTATCTAAAAGAAGCGTTTGAGATAACGGTCGGGGACGCCAGTAGATATGTGGGACTTCAGATCGCGAGAAATAGAGGGGAAAGGTCGATGATGATTCATCAAAGCGACTACACAGAGAAAATACTCGAGAAATTCAGGATGGCCGATGCGAAGGCAGTGAGCGTCCCTGCCGATCCTCATGCGGTTCTAGAACCAGTGGAAAACGAGAGCGAGGTCGAGAATAGGTCGCCTTATCGAGAGGCAGTCGGTTCGCTTATGTTTTTGTCAGTGGTATCTCGCCCTGACATCGCGTATGCGGTCAATACGGTCGCGAAATTTTTGAATAAACATAACGAGACGCATTGGAGGGCCGTGAAGCGAATCTTCGCATATTTGAACGGAAGTAGAGATCTGGGAATAATATATAGAAGCGGGGGAAAAGAGTCCAACCTCGTGGGATATTGCGACGCCAATTACGCGGGCGATCCCGAAACGCGTCGTTCGACTACGGGTTACGCGTTTAACTTCGCGAACGGTCTAGTCACGTGGTCGAGTCAGAGACAGAGAATGGTAACACTAAGTACTACCGAATCGGAGTACGTTGCTGCAGCGGCAGCAGCGAAGGAAAATATTTGGCTTCGAAGTCTGTTGAGAGACTTAGGCGCGAGCTGTGATAAGGCAACGGTGTTGTATATCGACAACCAAAGCGCGATTAGGTTAGCTAAGAACCCTGAGTTCCATAAAAGAACCAAACACATAGACGTAAGATTTCATTTCATTCGCGAGAAAGTGGCTAGTCAAGAAATTACAGTTAACTATATACCTACCGAGAGCCAAAAGGCAGATATTTTTACGAAGGCTGTACCGAGAGAGAGATTTAACAATCTACGAGATAGTCTAGGTTTACAGAGCTTTAATGAGTACTCAAACAGTGAGCGTGTTGAGTGAGAGGGTTTTCGTACTCTCCCGCTCTTTGCGATGATTATGCGCCTGCGTGCGCAGTAGACATAGGGCGAGAGAAGGTTCGAGAAAAAGGCGCCGAGCACGCTACAACCGGAAGTCGTAGTTAGTCGCTTGGCATCCGCCTAGGTTTATACCACGTTTTTTCTCTCATTGAATAAAGAGTACTTGTATCAACACGAACTTTCACTGAAAATCCGGATACATCCTCGTCTCCTCGCTAGTTTAATTATCTTTTTGTCCCAAAAAAAGGATAGTTTCCTATTGCACAAATGATCACAGAGCAACATTCGGTCGCAAGCATACAGCATTGGCTTAATGAATGGTTGTCGCTAAAAATTCCTCTACCTAAACAAATATGCGTAGACTACTCTTTCGCGCTTCTTCATGCGGCAGCAAGAACATTTGATGGATGTTATAATATCTACAATTATGCAAACAAATGGAAAAATAATATTCCTCGTTGTTACATACGTATCGATAGAGCACACTTTATAAAAAAATATGGTAATTATTTAGAATAGCGGCTTTTCCCAATTTTGATATTTTTTTGCGATTGTTTTGATAAAAAGCTGTGTTGTGACTCCAACAACGATAATCAATCGGGGGAGGTCAAAGAATATGTGATCTACCTAGTTTTTTCAGCAAAAACAGGTATTAATTGACGTGTGATTAACTCCATACTTTGTAAACTTTATTTGCATACTTCCACTACTTTATTGCAACTTTCCATGTGAAGCAAGTTCCACCCTACAATTGTTGTGTAGGTGGAAAAGTGCGTGCCATCCCGCCAAAATAAAGCGAGGTCGGTAAATGTGCAGAATAGTGGCCTCCTCACCGATTTCGTTGAACTTAGGCTTAATCGACGCGTTTTTGCACAAAACGACCGAATCTGGCAGAAAAAAGTTTCGCTCTGCCCCGTAAAGCGAGCTATTAAGGGCTCAGACTAGTGATGGGCGATCTCGATTCGATTTTCAGGAAATCAATCTTTTCCCTCTCAAAATCGATTTTTTTAAATCGATTCTTTTGTGTTAGATTTTTGTATGAATTGATTGTTTTAATAGAGAATCGATTTTCGATCCATTGATATGTTTATTACTTTATTCTTTGAACAGCTTTTACTAACAACAATGAGCGGAAAAGCTGTACGTTCATTGGATATTGCGCGACGTTATTGCGCAGGTCTACCGAGTCCCAGCCACTAGCCAGAGGCGCCAGGCGACAGCAAGTCTGCGAGTCATATAATGATATGATTTATGATTAACGGTTGTCGGTTACGTGCTGAATAGTGAAACTGAATACTGAATTACTGAACTGAACACGTGCACGCCTGCACGGTGCGAGACAGCGAGACTGCGAGATTGTGGTTTTGAATTTGAATATTTTGAAAAGATAATAATAAGAAGAAGAATTTGTTGCAATTGTGGCAAAGGCTTCTACCTCTTACCTTCTACCGCGTTTTTGTGACAAAAATTGTGAGTAGTTGAGTACTGTTAAGTGTTAACTGTAGTCACTAGTCAGTTCAGTAGTACTGTACTGTGACAAACTTCATCGAAATATCGAAAACCGACTCTTCGACTTAACCTGCATAGAGTGCATAGTGCATAACTGCATACAGTGCATACTGCATAAGGTAATTTAATTTTCACAATAATTTATAAGAAAGAACATAGGTTATAGGTACCTTAGTTTCCTTCTAATTTTAACAAATTATTAATATCTACATTATCTACAATAAAGTTTAACTTTAATTATTTGCAATATTATTTTGTTTGCTTGAGAATTTGGTTACTGGTATCAGATGCATGTGCATGATATATTATCAAAACATTCTTATATTTTATATTTTGTATGAATACTGAGAGAAGAATACTGGGAATCTGTAACTAAAAACTTTTAGAACAGTGTTCTACAATTCTACATGTATATTTAATACTGAATATGACTATCTAATTCTGTTCTGACTTTTGACTTCTTACTTTTGTTTATTTGAAGGTCACAGATAAGGAGATTAAGAATCAAGAAAGTACATTTAGAGATAAATATGTGATTGAATGATTGAAATATAAATCCTTTGATATCCTATTATCCTATACTATATCTATTTCTAGTTTCTAAAATCTAAACTTTATTTGCAGAAGAATATATAGGGAAATACAAGTAAGCATTGAATAGTGAATACTGAATTACTGAACTGAACACGTGCACGCCTGCACGGTGCGAGGCAGCGAGACTGCGAGATTGTGGCTTTGAATTTGAATACTTTGAAAAGATAATAATAAGAAGAAGAATTTGTTGCAATTGTGGCAAAGGCTCCTACCTCTTACCTCCTACCGCGTTTTTGTGACAAAAATTGTGAGTAGTTGAGTACTGTTAACTGTAGTCACTAGTCAGTTCAGTAGTACTGTACTGTGACAAACTTCATCGAAATATCGAAAACCGACTCTTCGACTTAACCTGCATAGAGTGCATAGTGCATAACTGCATACAGCGCATACTGCATAAGGTAATTTAATTTTCACAATAATTTATAAGAAAGAACATAGGTCATAGGTACCTTAGTTTCCTTCTAATTTTAACAAATTATTAATATCTACATTATCTACAATAAAGTTCAACTTTAATTATTTGCAATATTATTTTGTTTGCTTGAGAATTTGGTTACTGGTATCAGATGCATGTGCATGATATATTATCAAAACATTCTTATATTTTATATTTTGTATGAATACTGAGAGAAGAATACTGGGAATCTGTAACTAAAAACTTTTAGAACAGTGTTCTACAATTCTACATGTACATTTAATACTGAATATGACTATCTGATTCTGTTCTGACTTCTGACTTCTGACTTCTGACTTCTGACTTTTGTTTATTTGAAGGTCACAGATAAGGAGATTAAGAATCAAGAAAGTACATTTAGAGATAAATGTATGATTGAATGATTGAAATATAAATCCTTTGATATCCTATTATCCTATACTATATCTATTTCTAGTTTCTAAACTTTATTTTCACAAGAATATATAGGGAAATACAAGTATGCAATAGAAAATTTTTCTATTAATAAGCAACACTGTTTTACCTTTAACCTTTAACTGCAAGCAACACAAAATGTCCTGTGATCATCCTGCATGTACTCAAGGGCTGATTTTTATAGGACGGTATTCACACTTCACACTTATACGCGCATTTTTATGATAATTTTATTTACACATATGGTTAATATGGTTATGGTTATGCAGCTATACAAGTTTGCCCGGATAGGTCCTAATTATGTAGTATGTATGTACCTAATACGTAATGTGATTATATTATTTATGTATATTATTTTATAATTTATAGTGTCCTTAAAAACTAGAAGTATGGTTTGGAATTATTTTATTCGGACTGAGAATAGTGGCATATGTAAAATATGTGAAGAAAACGTAAGGAGTGGTGGAAATACAACCAATTTAAGAAATCATATAAATAGAAAGCACGAAACTATCAGCATTACAAAGTCGAACAATGTACAGAATAAAAGGAAACAAAAAGAACAACACGAACATGTAATTTTTAATTATAAACAAAACACTTTAGTAAATTACGTCTTTATTATTTGTATTTGTTAATATTAATATATATATATATATATATACATATAAATTTTAGAGAAAGAGAAAGGATTGTGTTAACGATGACGAGGATTATCCTGATGAGGATGACCCTGGTTATCCTAATGATAGTGATGATTCTGAATATTTTGATAAGGATAAGGATATAATATCAATACCATCTCCATCATGTTCTTCTTCAACATGTTCTTCAAAATCTCTAAGCATTGGAACAAAAAAAGTAAAACTTATTCAACCACGAATTGACAAAACCCTACTAAATGTAAAAGCATTTGAAGGTAAAGAAATTAATTATTTTACATTATTTTTCTATTATTAGATAACATATAATGCTTTTCATTTCTAGTTTAGAATCTTTTTGCATGAAACTTATATCTCAATATTCTCTACATTTATCCAACATATTTTAAAGATGTACTTGATAATTTAACAGTTGTACGTGTTTTTATTTTTATACATGATAAAAGATTAAACATAAGATTAAAATATGAATAAGATATATACATATATTGTATATATATATATATATATACATATATATATGTCAATTGTAGATTTAGGGGACAATTTTTGATACGCATTGGCTACTTCGGGGACTTTTGGCTCCATTGGGGTCTGTCCTCAAAGTTTTATATACAAATTGTATATTTCAGGGACGTCCCCAAAGTTACTATTTTATGGGAATTGTATATTTTGGGGACACTTTTTCTTTGTGTACATTGAGGACTGTCCCCGAAGGGTCATAAGATATATTGGCTATTTTGGGGACATTACATGGTTAATATTAATTTAGGTTGATTGTGCTGAAATTTCGTACCAGATACATACAACGCACGAACTGTGCAAGAAGTTCAGCTAAAACGGACAGGCCTAATGTTAGTATAAAACATACACATCACTATGCATGCCTTTGTCCGCATCTTTGGTTTCCTTAGCATGCAATTATTACCTCTTCTAGTGTAAATATCACTTAATAAACACACATAATGTGCCATCGGAGAGCATCACTAAGGGTGCAATTATGTTGGAGCAATGGTAAACAATAAGAGTGGCGATACTAAAAAAGCAGCGAGAATAAATGCATTAATTTATATGAAAGTACTTATATGAAGCATATAAACAATTGTAAGTATACAATAGGTAAGTGTTTATATGCAGCATATAAACAATTACATATAAATTAATGCATTTATTCTTACTGCTTTGTTAGTATCGCCGCTCTTATTGTTTATCACTACTCCAACATAAACACACTTTAATGAAAACATTAGGCCTGTTTTCTATTGCTGCACTGCTGAACTAGTGCACACTGGTGCAATAAGGGCGCGTGCACACGAGCGGTTTGTGCCGCGTGGCACAAACCGCTCGTGTTCACGGTCTATAGCGCGGCACAAGTCGATCGTGTGCACGCGCCCTAAGTTAGAGTGAGACAAGTATATTTTGTTTCACTCTAACTTACTGCACCAGTGTATACTAGTTCAGCAATGCAGCAATAGAAAACAGACCTATTATTAAAATCTACTTTTGCGATTTCTAAATCGCAAATTTCAACGGATATTTGACTATAAAATGTACATAAAAAGTAAAGATCCCGCCTCTTTGAACCGCGCTTAAGCCGGTAATCATAGTCAGATCTTATATTTAAGATCGTCCTTAAATTCGACTGTGATTGATCAATTTCTTAAGGCTTACGGCTTAAAACATCTATTGTAGACTTATGCACACGTATATGGACCAATAAATTCCCTTATGCTTATGTTTATGCGCTATGCAAATTTGTGTGGAGTCCCAGTTAAGGCCATGGCACACAGAAAAACGAAGAACCACACTATCTAATGGCATATAAAAAAAAACTCGAGTACTAAAACATAAGCAGTAAGGAAATCAACAGTTTAGATTTGCTACTGCTTACATTATGCCTTTTTTGACTGTGATTAACTGATTAAACTTAAACTGTAAAGGCACCCACACATAAATTACCATAGTTGTAACGTAAGACGTACCGTAAAAGTTGATCAATCACATTAAGTATTTTCGAACTGTAAAGTGGCCATTTTTTAGTAAACACGATTGTAATTGGTCAATTCTTGCGGTACTTCTTACGTTACGGCTACGGCAATTTGTGTGCGGAAGCCTTAAGCGAATCAGCCAATCACATTGAAGAACTTAAAGCATAACGTAAGCGGTAGCAAATCCAAATTGTTTACGTCTTACTGCCTAAGTTTTTTATGTGCCTTTAGCCAGTCACAGTCGAGAATTGTTAAAAATGTAAAGTTATTATTTTTAACCTCAGCCCTAAAGCCGATCGCACACAAAATGCATAAACTTAGTCATAATACCGTTTGGACCAATGATCATCCAATATATAGTCGCCATATTGATTTACATAAGATGCTTGTGCGTAGACCCTATAGCGGGGAGGACAGATTTAGGCATAATGCATATATTTGTACCATCACTTTTTATGTTTATATATTATATATATATATTTATTTATATTAATCAGTATCGTTTCACAAAAGTATTTAAATGAAATACTTATAAAAGAATGTAAAAATAGCCATTCACAATAAAAGTAAATATAAAGGCCTCCACACGCACTTTTCTGTAACAGTAACAGTTTTAAGGTTTCGACCAATCGCGTTGCTCGATTCGGCCGGTTACGGTTACGGACGGCCGAATTGAGCAACGTGATTGGTCGAAATCTTACTGTTACTGTTACGGAAATGTGTGTGTGGAGGCCTTTAGTCTCTAAAGGTCCGTTCCGAGTTACGCATGAAGCGCTGTAAACATCATTCTGTCTTCGTTGCACATCGTATATCAAACGAAGATGGAGCGATGCTTACAGCGCTTCATGCGTAACTCGGAACGCAGCCTAAATTACATCACAATGTAGTAGATATCTTTTACAAGAACAGAATTATTTGACATATCGTTAATGACATTAGTCTGTTTTCAAATATACGAATTAAGTACTTGAAAAAATGAGAAACTTAAAAAAATATCAGAATAGTCATTTACAACTAAAGAAAATAAAAGCCTCTATGAATTACATCACAATATAAAAGATATCTTTTATAAGAACAAAAATATTTTTCGTATTATTAATGACATCAGTGCTTTCAAAGTTATATGGATTGAGTACCTGTATGAAATATTTATAAAAAATGTAAAATAACCATTTAGAACAAAAGTAAATATAGGCCTGTATTACAACATAATTACAATGAATTACAATATAAAAGATATCTTTTATAAGAACATAAATATTTGACGCATTGTTACTGACATTAGTCTGTTTTCAAAGTTATAACAAAAGTAAATATAAGCCTCTGAATTAAATCACATTATAAAAGATATCTTTGATAAGAACAAAATTATTTGACATTTCGTTAATGACATTAATCTGTTTTCATATATTGTACGAATTAAGTACTTAAATAAAATAAAATACTTTCAAAAAATATCAGAATAATCATTTATAACTAAAGAAAATAAAAGCCTCTATGAATTACATCACAATATAAAAGATATCTTTTATAAGAACAAAAATATTTGTCGCATTATTAATGACATCAGTGCTTTCAACGTTATATAATTTGAGTACTTATAAACAAAAAATCGTAAAAATAATCATTTACGATAAAAATAAACATAAATACATGCATTAAATCACATTGCAACAGGTAAAGTAAATATAAGCCTCTGAATTAAATCACAATATAAAAGATATCTTTGATAAGAACAAAATTATTTGACATTTCGTTAATGACATTAATCTGTTTTCATATATTGTACGAATTAAGTACTTAAATAAAATAAAATACTTTTAAAAAATATCAGAATAATCATTTATAACTAAAGAAAATAAAAGCCTCTATGAATTACATCACAATATAAAAGTTATCTTTTATAAGAACAAAAATATTTGTCGCATTATTAATGACATCAGTACTTTCAACGTTATATAAATTGAGTACTTATAAACAAAAAATCGTAAAAATAATCATTTACGATAAAAATAAACATAAATACATGCATTAAATCACATTGCAACAGGTACTGCTTAGAAAAATAAAAATATTTGCGCAATTATTAATATCATTAGTTAGATAATTATATCTCAGCCAAACTTATTTATTTTGCATTCGAGATTTTCGTTGATTATGAAGCCATGTTTTGATTTGCGGTGCTGTACGACTTTTTAAACATGGAGAGTTTTGTATAACCTTATTAATCTCTTGTAAAGAAGGCAACTTTTTGGAGTCAATATATGTCCCAAATGCAGACATAACAACATCTTTTTCCGCTTCATTCCAACGAGTTCGCTTTGTAGGACCATAGGGTGACGCTAACAAATTTTAGAAAATTTATGTTATTGTAGATATTTAAGAAAAAAATAACGATATAACTACAAATAATAAATGTTATTATCTTTTAGACAATGTACGTAACAATACGATGTTTGAAATATAAGGACTAATGTGCTATTTTGAAGTAAAATATAGATACAAATAAATTATAATGAAGAAAATAATAAATGGAAGAAATATAAATGCACCTAATTATATATTTATTACTCTGAGAGAAAACTATTTGGTATTTGATGACTGTACATATTGTAATGTGCTATAATTGAATATTAAAATAATTATGGTTAGGAGCTCTATTTTTATAGTTGTTACTGCTATAATGTTGCATTTAGAGAAAAAGACATAGTGGCAGCAGCTATAAAAGTGATAAATATAAAAGTTTTATATGTAAAATTAATATACATCAGTGTTGGAATTCACTTGCAATGGCCAGATTCTGGGATTCATGCCCACTATCCCTCTCTTATCGTTCATTTGTTAACAACGATTCACCAGACGCACGTCTATGTATAGAGCGCGGTATTTAATTTCAGGAACGTGTGCATCGCAAATGTAATGATATGGACAATAATCCTTAGCACCGTAAAAGATCTTATAAAAATCCTTTTTATATATTATGTTTTATTAATAATTAAAATTATTTTTTTAATTTATTAAATTAATGACATGTATATTTTCTGCTATAATTTAAAAATTTTTTAATTATTTTATTTAAAGTTTTTAACCCGCTATTACAAACATATTATTATTTATGACGTAAAATATAAATGATATTTATATGATTAATTTTCGTATGTGTTGAAATAATAGTCAATGACATAAAAGAATACATCTCTGCTACATAATTATATATTAAACTTTAATATATGGTTATACAGCAAAAGCGTTTTTTTATTTATTAAAAAACATGCCTCTGAGGCATAATCATATATTAAGATTTAATATATAATTATGTAGCAGAGGTGTGTTCTTTTATGTCATCGACTATATTATTGTTCATATCATTACAATTGTTTCTAAAATTAAATACCGCGTTCCTTAGTTACGTGCATCCAGCGACTCGTTGCTAACAAACGAGTTGTAAAAGAGGGATAGTGGGTGTGAATCGCGAAATATGGCCGAAAGTTGCAAGTGAATTCCACCACTGACGTAGGTATATAGTTGAACGACTATATAAACTAAAGCTTTAGTTGCAATAACTAAAAATAGTATCAATTATGTACACTATTTCTTCATATTAAAACTTGTATAGTTGTCACTTTTACAGTTGCAATGACTACTTTTTTCTATGAGTGTAGGAATAATAACTTATAATATGTATTACACTGGCAAATAAATAGTTGCACTTACTATAATTTAAATATAATTAGCACTGTTTTCAGTGCCATGATTATAATTTATAATCTTTTCTCAGTGTAATAACTAATAATATACTAATTATATGTTTATAAAATTTAATATACATTTTTTAACCTTTTAAAATATTAATTTTTATACTTACTAGAACGGCGTTTTATTTTTATAGGTTTATCCTTTATTGAATGCCTATTTGAACTGAGTAACGTTTTTGATCCTTTTTTATTGCCAACTCCTAAACATAGTACAAAGAGTATATTAATTTTAAAACTATTAACATGTAATTTGTTTTTATTTTCTATATATAACATTTACATTTCTGACCCACAAACCTCATTATTCTAAACCAATTTCCAAGTATTAGGCTGGAGTCCCATGGCAGGTATTTTCCGCGTAATGCGTAACTGCGTAACCAATCAGAAGCGTGAATATGTGTAACAGAAAATGCGAAACGCTTGTGATTGATTACACGGTTACGCGTTACGCGGAAAATACCTGCCACGGAACTCCAGCCTTAGATGCACATTTCGGCCGATTTCTGAGGCGACGCCTGTCCCCCCACTACTTCTCATTAAAGCTCGACGGCCGAGCCGGCAATATGACGCTGTGTCTCACTAGCGTTTCCATATCATAAATATACTGGGATCATATCTTCCCGTCAAACCGTCATTAATCATATATTAATAATAGAAAATTTAGTATTTATTTAATTATGAGAAAAAAATTATTTAGCACGATGTTTTAATGACGGTTTAGTACAAAATATGATTCCAGCATATTTCTAATATGAAGAAGCTTATGAGACAACGTCTCGCGATCGGCGGTTTGGTCTCGAGCGGTAGTGAAGGGGATAGTAGGCGTCGCCTCAGAAATCAACCTGAAATGTGCATCTAATGCCGAGCACTGTACTAATAAGATACTAATAATAATTCTTATAGTTTTTGTAATTATTTTTTAATAATTTTGTGTTATAATTTATTTCTTTTACTTACTGCAGAATTTTTCTTCTAGACTGTCTTCACAATCCTCTAATGAATCTTGATTTTTACTAGATGATATATTCATCTGGAATAAACCAACGTATTACTATTACAGATCAAAGATTTAATTGCAACCGATTTTCAAGATAGACAGCTACTGTCTTTCTGACATCTTAGCAACTAAATCGCCGGACGTAAGTAATTGAGACGCTAGCGCTCTGTCCCAGGAATATAGCTTAAGTGTAATGCACTCAAACTTTTCCAACAATTGCTAAGGCTCTCGATAAAATGTTTAAGTATTCAACAACTTCAAAAATACAGTCCGTCCCCTAGCTGTTTATTGCTAAGTGGGACATTTTTTATAATAATAATGTAAAAATGTGCACAATAGAAAATTTATATTGACTATAAAAAACATGGAAAATATATTACGTCTTAAATAAATTATTACAATAATTTTGAGATTACTATGGAAGGTATACATAATTAATAACAAACAATTTAATTTTAAATATTAATAAAAAAAATCATTTAAAGAAGATGAACATTTTAACGAGAGCTTTATTAGCAATACTTAAAAGAGTACAATCGCAATAAACTTGAAGTATAATCATTTTCGTGCACAAGCATGAGTGTCTTATAGGTCCGTATTCATAGACGTTTCTCAATTCTCAAGATCATTGTGTCTTTGTCTCGCGTATACCGTTTTGCCATACGCGAAACAAAGACAGACTAATATGGACAACTGAGAAACGTCTATGAATACGGACCTTAGTTACATACGACCGACAGTTCAGTTGTTAAAACGCCAACGGCAAGAGAGAAAGGATATTTACTTCAAAAATCGATCAAAAGTTGTTAAATGTAACTGCAGCATATGTGTTGATATGATGAGATGATTTACGTATGATGAATATTAAAGCAGTAGTTATAATCTCTGTATTATCCCAAACTTCATACAAACATTGTATTTATGTATGTTTTTTTAACATTGTATTAATAATAATAAAAGATAATGATATATAATTCAGACACTTATATTATTCAAAAGATCATTATGTGTATTTCATATTGCAACACATTTCCATTTATTCTATGTGAAAGGACTAATCTGTTCGAATAATTAGATGATTCAAATAAAAAAAATACACTAATCTTCCTTTCTACAAAAAATTCCTTGTTCGGATATTTAGAGCATAAGACATTAGGAACTGGCATTGAACACATTGGGAAATTGTATATACAAAGTATTAAAAATGCGCTGTTATAAATAAAATTCGTATAGAGCTTTACTGTGTCTCTTAATCCCGATTCACTTTTTTGCTTACCAGTAGATAATGATCGGTTTTCTCCATTATCGGCATCATCACAGTATCTATTTCTGTTGGGCACGTCTACAGATTCATCTGGAACATATATAAACGGATATAATCCTACAATTTGTCAATGGTAAAACAAAGTATTAAAATAAACTACACAGACATTGATTTATGCTTATTACACTAATTTACTCTACCGCATAAAACGTTAATTGCAGATTGTTTTATTTAAATCCTAGACAAATATTTTTATAGGAGAAATTCAATGCATTAACAATTTTTGAAATACAATTAAATAAAAATTAATATCAATTCACAAATTAATATTTCAACATGCAAATAGGTAACAAAACTTTACTTCAATTTTTTATTTAATTCAAAGTGGACTTAAATCAAATTTTAAGTCCACATTTAATTATCATTTAATTATTTAATGAAAACTAAAAAGTTACAATAAATGATGAGTTCCTGCAATTTTCCATAATGGTTCTTGTCTCGGATTTAAATAATAAATTTATTCTTAATGTTTTCATATACATATGTTTTATATAAATCATCTTACATATTAAGTTTAGTGATGTAAATTTCTAAATATTTTCCATTATTTCTAAATTTGTACAAAAACTGTAAATCTTAGAAGATTACTGAAATTAAGAAGAAGTAATAAAATAATTTGTCAATATTTTTCAACATTAAATAAATTATGTAAATATGTATATAAAATTATATAAATAATACTATATAATAAATTTAATATACACATTTGATAATCCAATACGTAAAAATTAATAATAAATTATTCTCGGTTGTATTACTGTATATATTGTATATATAGGGTGTCTCAGACCACCCGTGCCACCCGATTTATTCGTAAACGCGACGTTTTAGAGAAAAATGTTTCATACAAAAGTTTTGCGACTTCGAGGGGTACATAAGATGGTGTTATTGGTTTGACTTTGGATAGTCGTTTGAAGCTTACGTGAACGTCACCTTCAATTTCTTACATGAAACCTTCTATATTGTAATATATCCTTTAAAAGGACAAAAATTTAGAAAAATTTTGGCGCAAACCAGAGGTCGATACGTTGACCCGTTCGAGGATTATTTAGGGTCAAAAAATGTCTTTTTCCGAATTTGACTTTAAATAACTCTCGAACGAATCAACGTATCGACCTCTGGTTTGCGCCAAAATTTTTCTTATCTTATGCCCTTTTAAACAGTATACTAAAATATGGGAGTTTTACTTAAAATTTTATCGGGTGGCACGGGTGGTCTGAGACACCCTGTATATATTTATATATATACATATATGCATACCATCATCATCAGTGCTTTCGTCTTCATCGTTATTATTTTCTTCTTCACCTTGCGCATATTCCAAAAATTTTGATACTTGTAAAATGTCTCTACTAGCAACAGGTAGCCTGTAATGTTCCTTGTGTATTTTATCCGTATGTCCCAAATGATTTGATAAATCATTCACCTGATACTCTAATAAATTTAGAGAAATGCATTTAGTCGCTATGTGCTTTCTTAATTGTGTTCCATGTAATGTATGTGGCATGCTTGCTCCGCATGCTACTGAAAATGTTCGCATTAAATTGCAAGCTCTTAAATATTTATATCTCTTCTTATCGCAACCTGGTATTCCAAAAAGATATGGATTTTCACTAGACACTTTGGCATGTGAGCGGTAATCCAATATAAGATTGATACATTTCAGTAGTTCGGAATGAATTAAAACAGGAACAGTACGACCAAGTTTACCACGTATTTCAAAACGGACATATTTCTTTGCTAATTTTCGTGCTTCCGTTGATAATGATTTATACATATCCTTATTTGTCTTCTCATCAATACCATGATAATTTTTAAATTCTGATATTTCCATTCTTTCAGTCTCCCCAGCTCGTCGACGATTAAATAATTGTACAGATATGAGGGTTGTTTCCAGCAGAGTTAGCCAATCTTTATATGAATATTCTTCCAACAAATTGTTATAAGCGTTTCGTCGCCTTTCCGTTAAATAATTATCCAATTTCCTAATATCCTCTGTCGATGGAAGTATGATTTTCTTTTGTCGTTTTCGTTGCATTTGTGTTTCTAACACTGTTCTATTAACGCTTGTTCCATAGTCTTGTTTTAATAGTTTTAAGAAATTTTCAGTTAATTCCATTTTTATAGGATCATGGTTTTTTATACATTCATTAATAAGAATCTCTCCAATATATTTTATATACGTCCCAAGATTAAATGCTACAGATGGTGTTTTATATATGTTTTTATATTCATCAAAACCTGCCACAGAATTAACAGCAGCAATTGCGACATCATAAAATTTCGGATCATATAATGAGGCAAAATCAGTGATATTTTCATCTTTTGTTCTGAGAGTTATGAGATAACGTCCTAATAATCGTAATCGAGCTCGAATCATATCATGCTGGTGCTGCAATCTATATTTGCGGCAAAGTTGATTCCCGTATAGAATTATTAATAGATCGTATCTTATTGCACGACTTATTTCATCATCTCGTAATACGGGGAAGACGATTGTTTTTAGAATCTTGTTAGCTACTTCGTGAGTTCTTGCAACAATAGTGCGGCCCAATACCGTTATTGATTTATTATGTTTGCTATTACGTCCAGTGCAACGACGAAAATGATGTCGAAGAGATGTTTTTGAAAAAAATCCTTTGCATTTACCACAAGGTAGGAAATCACCTGCGGTTCTGTGCAACTCTTTGTTCGGTCGCCTACATACAATAAGTTCTCCATTGTTTATCGCTTTTTTAGTGTTAAACTGAAAATTGCCATTTCGTCGAATAGTTTCTATTATTTTCTTTCTTTCATGGTTTCCCTTGGGTAATACACTAAATTGTCTAACTTCCTTTTCATTAGAATGCACAGTTTCTAAGTGACGTGCTATCTTACTCTGTAGCTTTTTACAATAATAACAACAATTTCTTTTTGAATGTGTTTGTTTTCCTGACGATTCTGTAACATACATTTCAGTATCGTCACACGTTTTCACTCCTGACGAATGTAGATTAGATATGTCCAGACCACTAGATGTATTGGATTTATTAACAGAAACATTTTTCTTATTATCCTTTATATTATCCTTTATATTATCCTTTATATTATCATCTTCTACATCCGAGTAAACTGATGAAACTTCACTTGTATGTGAAGGAATATATTCAGAACCTAAAATATAAAAATACAATTGAGATCGAAAAATCTACGGGTCCTTTTTCTCAAACATGTTTTACTCGATTTTTCATCTTTCAATGCATTATATACGAAATTTTAAATATTTAATACAAAAAAGCACAGAACAGTAAATGTTTAAAAAAGCAAATATTAATAAATTTTATAATTTTATTCAATAAATATTTTTAAAAAGTAGATACTATTGTAAAACATGTAAAAAACAAAAAATATTTGAGTGCAGTACACATGATTTCCAATATTGTTAATATTAATTTTTATTTAACTTTTATTTAATTGTAAATATTAATTTTTTTAAGCAAGAAATATAAGTTACTCTGGCACTGTAAAAAATAAACTGTAGAAGAAAAATAATATTTACCATAGAATTGCTAATAAATCTTTACATTATCTTAAGGAATGGTTTAAAAATATTAAATTAAACTGTGTGTATCTTATTTTTAGCTTTTTCTTAAATTACGAATTTTTTCTCGATTAAACATTTTATAGAAAAAAAGATCTAATCTTCAATATTGGAATTTTTAATAAAATATAACAATAAAATTATATTTTTATTATAGATAGTCATTACAGGAAGATTCAATACATAAAGAAAGAAATTCTTTATTAAAAGTACTCTCTATATTTTATGCGACATAAAAATAAAACCTATATTCATTTAAAAATTTAAAATAAAATTACAAAAAATAAAAATTTTATGACACATTACTTTTAAAACAATAATTTTGGCTAATAGACCCTTATTTTTGTTACCGCCTCAACAATCATATTCCATTATTACATTAATATAATGTCTCATAATATCTAGATGTTATTTCCTTCATTGCTCAGTATAGAGAAGAGTTGCTGAATGCGTGCCGGTCGCTTATCTCAATCATACCTTATCAATATTTTATATTTTTATTTAATATAAGCAACATTGAGTAACAAAAATATGAAATATGAGAAATGAGTAATGTAAAAAAAAATGTAAAAAAACTAGTTAACTCTTGTTTCGTGCATGCTAACAACACTTTAAACAATCAGATATAACTAATGTTAATTTTACATCAATTTATATAGCTTATAAAATAATAATCGTAACTATACTAAATTTTTATATTTTCACAAAAGAAGGTTTATTGTCGAATATATTACATTTATTGTATATATATACATATATGCACAATTATTATTATAAAATTATTACATTGATATTTTTGTAAAATCTATCAAGTTTCCTAAATCGTGTACCACCACTAAATTTTATTATAATAAATTATATTAATGTAAGATTGATAAGTGATATAATAAGCAACGACCGCCAGCTAAAACCTTCTGAAAGTCTCTCTATCAATTATCATTCTCATTAATCAATTATTTTAAGTTTACTAAGTAAACTTAAAATAACTTATATATATGTCAATTGCAAAAATAAATTCCAGCGAAGATAAATGTTTAGTATTAGGGATCCCACCCGCAATAACTTTGACCTTGACATATGTTGTTCAAAGTCACCCTCCTGAGTGACCTTCAGAAGGTTTTAGCTGGCCTTAGCTGGAAGGTTTTAACTATTCTCTGCATTAACAAAAAGACCGTTTAATATATTAACAATTCACTGCTTTAAATGACTTTCCTTCGTTCATATATGTACTATTTCCATATACATTTAGTCACTAAATTTTATTATAATAAATAATATTAATGTAAGATTGATAAGTGATATAATAAGCAACAACCGCCAGCTAAAATCTTCTAAAGGTCACTCAGAAGGGTGACCTTCACAATATATGTCAAGGTCAAAGGTTATTGGGGGGGATCCCTAATACTAAACATTTACTAAATCATTGATAAAATAAATATTAGTTAATGATTCCTTACATTTTTAATTATTTCAATTCATTTTGATACTTTTAGGCGATACGATTTAGGAGACCCACAGTGACCAGCTGCCTAAATTTTACCTTTTGCAGTATGTTTCAAAAAGGCTTCTAATAAATTAATTTGTTATTGGTGAAAGGTTAAACATTGTAGTAACAGGTACCTAAAACATCAAGTTACAATTTCCAAAGCTCATTTGCGTACAAATCAGTATGAAATGAAAAATATAATAAAAAACATAACTCAAGTAGTTCCTACGCATTCAGCAACTGTCTTCCACCCCATAAATTATTTCAATTATAAAATAAATAATGGTCTTTATTATATTTATATCCTGTGACTACGGTGATATAATAAAATATTTTTTTGCAACAAATTCTGTACAGGTTTTATGAGATAATCATTATTTTATATAATGGATTTATCAATTTAATAACTGTGATGTTTACAATTTATTTTATATAATGGATTTATCAATTTAATTACTGTGATGTTTCAAATTTTACAAAAATGCCAATGACATTTATCATCTAACAACCTATGATGCGCAGTTTGCTAGATTGATAAATGTATATACAAAGTTACAAAAAATATTTATATCGCACACCGAAAAACCAGTACCGACTTTTATTAGATATTTACTTTTTGATTTATATTTTATATTTATATTTTATAATAAAGTTATTATAAAATTCAAATAATACAAAAATAATAAAAACATAAAAAATACTAACGAAATAAGAAAATGTATATCAACTTAGAGATGTATAAAATTATGCAACAATAAGCTAAAAAAGTTAAGCTAAAATGAAAGAATGTAATAAGAAAGAAGATTGAATGTGGTACGGTGTTTAAACATTTACAGAAATATTATAAGTGTATTATAAACATACTCACAGTTATCGTCATCAGTGTCATCTCTTGATTTCTCAACTGATATGTCTAATTTTTCTTGAATATCTGTTTCTTCAATGTTTTGAAAACATAAATCAGTGGAGGATCTATTGTTATTCATGGTGTCCATTTGTAGTGCGCAATTTGAAGAGTTATTTGTGAGAATCATATCTAAATATATACAAAATAGTTAAAAGTAATACTAATGTCCCTTATAATAATTTAATACGGACATTAAATTAGCCAGCAATTAATTATTTATTTTGAGAATTAAAAGCACTAACAACAGTATTTCTAATATGCAAAATAATTGATCAATCACAAACCAATTTAATACTGCCAGTGTTAAATTTCTGTAAGGGATATAGGATGTGTTAATGTCACTATGAAATAGTAAATTAATGAAGTTATTATAAAGTTCAAGAAATGTTAACTATATTGACAAAGATAATAAAAGCATAAAGAATATATACTGTCAAAATAGCCAAAAAATGAACCAAATTAGAGATGTATAAAATAATTTAAAGTAAGTGAATTAAACTCAAATAAAAGAATGTAATAAAAAAAAAAAGAATAAATGGCACAACATTTAATGTGTTCACGAAAATGTCAGTGTATTACATACAATTATCTTCATTAGTATTGGCTCCTGATGTCTCAACTGATATGTCAAATTTTTCTTGAGTATCAAATTTTTCCAACACTGTTCTTTCAATGTTTTTAAAACATAAATCAGTGGATGATCTATTATCATTTATGGTGTCCATTTGTAGTGCGCAATTTGAAAATTCATTTGTGAGAATCGTATCTAAATATATACAAAATAGTTTTAAAAAATACTAATGTACCTTATAAAAATTCAATACGGACATTAAATTGGCCAGTGATTATTTATTTTGAGTATTAAAAGCACTAACAACAGTACTTTTAATATACGTAAAGTAATTGATCAATTACAAGCCAATTTAATACTGATAGTGTTAAATTTCTATAAGGGATGTAAGATATCCTAATGTCACTGTGGAATAGTAAATTAATGAAGTTATTATAAAGTTTAAGGAATATTAACAATATTGGCAAAGATAATAAAACGTAGAGAATATATATTGTCAAAATACCCAAAAAGTGGATATCAATTTTGAGATGTATAAAATAATTAAACTAAGTAAGAAGCTAAAATGAAAGAATGTAATAAAAAAGAAGATTGAATGGTACGACGTTTAAAGTTCACGAGAATATCAGTATATTAAACATACTCACAATTATCTTCATCAGTATTAGCTCTTGATTTCTCAACTAATATGTCTAATGTTTCTTGAGTATCAGATTTTTCCAACATTGTTCTTTCAATGTTTTCAAAACATAAATCAGTGGACGATCCATTGTCATTCATCCTGTCTACTTGTAGTGTACAATTTGATAAATCATTTGTGAGAATTATATCTATAAATATATACAAAATCATAAAAGGAAACACTGATTTAGAGAAATTTAGTACTGATAGTATAAAATTGGCCAGTAATTTATTATAATTTATTTTGAATTAATTTTAACAACAGTGTTTTTAATACTCAAAGTAAACAATCACTGACCAATTTACTGCCAGTATAAAATTTCTGTAAGGGATATACGATATACTAATGTCACAAGTAAACATATTAATGTTAAACAGTGAAATATCTATTTCTTCATTTAGTTCACTTATGTCGAGTCATATATTAATTACTTCCATAAGAATTCAATTTATATCAAATATGTTTATATTTTTATAAACATATACTGACTTACTTACCTTTATTTATGTTGATGCAATCAAATAGATCAGGTTTATCCGCAAACATACTTTCACAGCAAAGAGATCCATCCTGTTTACCAGGAAGAGAAATATTCAAAAACATATCGTCTGTAGATTCCTTTTGAGAAACGCCTTCAGAACAAAATAAAATAAATAAGTCTATCAATGTATAATAGGAAGCTTTCTAGCTAGCGACACAAATCGACACAAGTATCATTCTGTCTTTGTTCAATATCCAATGAGCAATAATGACAATGAATGATACTTGTGTCGATTTGAGTTGCTAGCTGGAAAGCTTCCAATATTATTCTGAAGCAATTACTATATATTATAATATGATTATAACATCCATAAGCAATAAGAATTAAATTTTAATAGTAAATAATTAAATTAAAAGTAAACTTGTAAAATTGTACATTATATTAATACAATAGCTTTTTTATAATAGATTTAAATTTTCTTACTGGGGAGATTATTCTTTTCAAATGCAGTCTCTGGTTTCTCTTGAATGTGCGAGTGCTCACTAACTATTTTTATTTTCTTGAGTTTAACTATCTCAGATTTAATTATTCTAGGCTTTTGTCGGTTAAGTCTTTTATATTTGCACACATTTATAGTTCTTAATTTTACTCTAGGAATATTACAGTTCAAATTTTCTTTTATTGCAGAAAGATGTTCCATATTTCCTACAAATATATGAGAAATATTTACAAAAATATCCGCATTTTTTTCACACAATGTTAGAAACGTTATACACAAAATATAATTCTTTTCAACAAAATGTTTTTAACATAAAGTTGAAACAATTTTTACACAAATATATAAATGTTTATCGTCATATATTTCCTTATAAAAGTAAAACAAACATTATAATATCAATATTATTTCATCAGAATCAAATGCTGGCCAACCAATGTCAATTTTTTATTATATTGTTAAAATTAATATTGACGACACGATAGCAATTTATGTATTTATTTTTTCCTTCCCTAAGCTAGATTAATGAAACAGTTATACTTTGGAAATCCCATAAAGAGTTATACTCTTTATAGGATTTCTTTACTAATAATAATTAATAATGATTAATACGTTCGGTGCAACCATAAAAAAAGAAGTAATTACATAAAGGTAAAATAGTTGAAAAACTTACATTAAGCATAATATTATGTGAGGAACATGTGTTCTTTACGGCACAGCGATAAACAAAAAGTAAAAACTACCGATGATCATTATAGCAACAATAGCGTTAGTATTACAAAAGTGTACGTACCGTTAATGGCCATTATGCACGCCTTTGTCCGCAACTTTGGTTTCTTTAACATGCAATTATTACCTTTTCTAGCATAAATATCACTCAATGAACACACATGATATGTGCCATCGGAGAGCACCACTAATGCAAACATTATTACAACTTATTTTCACGACTTCCTTCGCTGATTTCAACGAATATTGTTAACACAACGGATATTTTACCATAAAATGTATGTACATAAAAAGTAAAGAACCCGCTTCTCTGAATCGCGCTTAGTAAGCTTTGCGCTAATTGGATTAGATTTCTAGATCTATGCCGAGGTAACTATTCGAGAAAGCTATATACTCAACGGACAACGAGTCTCTCGTGTCACTTTAAATCGCGCAAATCAGCAACTTTCCGCGCAGTGATTCTTTAGGCCATCACACACAAAATGCATAGAGTAGCATAAACATAGCATAAGACCGCTGGACCAATGAGCATCCAGCATAAAGTCGCCATATTAATTTACATAAGATGCTCATTGGTCCAGCGGTCTTATGCTATGATTATGCGACGTTATGCATTTTGTATGTGATGGCCCTTTAACGCAATTGGTTCTTACCTTTAGTTCTTCAATGGAAGTAAGTGCAAAAACCAATCGTAATAAAAAATCACTGAGCACTCAGGGTCAATATACAATAGGACCACTTGCAACCAATAAATATGCATCAAAAATTGTAGTATGACAAACTTAAGGCCCTTGCACAATGCTAGGCAACAGGCAATAGGAACAGGAAATAACCTCAAATTCGTCAATACAAACCTAAAAAATTCGAACGATATGATTGGTTGGCAATAGGCAATAGGCACAGAATTTCCAACGTGACGGAAATTCTGTGTCTATTGCCTCTGTCATCGTCAATTCTGCATAAATACAAGGTTTCTGATTTCTGTTCCCTGTTCCTATTGCCTGTTGCCTAGCATTGTGCAAGGGGCTTTAATATCAACTTAAAGTCATATGGCGTAATCGACTGGATGGAACCAAATCCAGGTTCAACACAGTTACGAGCGTCTATTGGTCAACGCGGACGAGTCTGGGCGAATCGACCAATAGATGCTCGCATTCGCTCGTAACCGGGTTGAACCTGGATTGGATTCCATACAGTCGATTACGCTAATATTCTGTAAGGTTAGAAAACCTGTCGTGCTTGTCAGACGTACAGTATGTTCCACGAGCGAAATTTTGCAATAAACAGTACATTGTTATCCCAACAATGTACTGTTTATTGCAAACTTTCGCTCATGGAACATACTGTATGTCTGACAGGCATGACAGGTTTCCTAACCTTACAGAATATGACTTTTAAGGCTGATATCACAATTGTCGTATGAGCATTTCTAATGCATATAGATTGGCTGCAGGGAAAGTCGATTTTATATCACACATCTTGATCAAAATTACAAAACGGTTTAAAATTAGTGGACAAATGTAAATTTATCTTTAAATGTAATATTCTGAAAGGTTAGGATATCTGTCATGCTGATGTATACCCTATACTAATGACATTAGTATATAAAATAAATCATCTCCCATTAAATGGAATAACAATATATTGACTATGCTGGAACTTTGCATGCGACATAGGGTATACATCAGCATGACAGATATCCTAATCTTTTAGAATATTACATTTAAAAATGAATTTACATTTGTGCACTAATTTTTAACCGTTTTGTAATTTTGATCAAGATGTGTGATATAAAATCGACTTCCCCTGCAGCCAATCTATATGCATTAGAAATGGTCATACGACAAATGTGATATCAGCCTTAAAAGTCATATTCTGTAAGGTTAGGAAACCTGTCATGCCTATCAGACATACAGTATGTTCCATGAGCGAAAGTTTGCGATAAACAGTACATTTTTATCCCAACAATGTACTGTTTATTGCAAACTTTCGCTCATGGAACATACTGTATGTCTGATAGGCATGACAGGTTTCCTAGCCTTACAGAATATGACTTTTAAGGCTGATATCCCAACAATGTACTGTTTATTGCAAACTTTCGCTCATTACAAAACGGTTGAAAATTAGTGGACAAATGTAAATTCATCTTTAAATGTAATATTCTGAAAGGTTAGGATATCTGTCATGCTGATGTATACCCTATGTCGCATGCAAAGTTCTAGCATAGTCAATATATTGTTATTTCATTTAATGGGAGATGATTTATTTTATATACTAATGTCATTAGTATAGGGTATACATCAGCATGACAGATATCCTAACCTTTTAGAATATTACATTTAAAGATGAATTTACATTTGTCCACTAATTTTTAACCGTTTTGTAATTTTGATCAAGATGTGTGATATAAAATCGACTTCCCCTGCAGCCAATCTATATGCATTAGAAATGGTCATACGACAAATGTGATATCAGCCTTAAAAGTCATATTCTGTAAGGTTAGGAAACCTGTCATGCCTATCAGACATACAGTATGTTCCATGAGCGAAAGTTTGCGATAAACAGTACATTTTTATTCCCAACAATGTACTGTTTATTGCAAACTTTCGCTCATGGAACATACTGTATGTCTGATAGGCATGACAGGTTTCCTAGCCTTACAGAATATGACTTTTAAGGCTGATATCCCAACAATGTACTGTTTATTGCAAACTTTCGCTCATTACAAAACGGTTGAAAATTAGTGGACAAATGTAAAATCATCTTTAAATGTAATATTCTGAAAGGTTAGGATATCTGTCATGCTGATGTATACCCTATGTCGCATGCAAAGTTCTAGCATAGTCAATATATTGTTATTTCATTTAATGGGAGATGATTTATTTTATATACTAATGTCATTAGTATAGGGTATACATCAGCATGACAGATATCCTAACCTTTTAGAATATTACATTTAAAGATGAATTTACATTTGTCCACTAATTTTTAACCGTTTTGTAATTTTGATCAAGATGTGTGATATAAAATCGACTTCCCCTGCAGCCAATCTATATGCATTAGAAATGGTCATACGACAAATGTGATATCAGCCTTAAAAGTCATATTCTGTAAGGTTAGGAAACCTGTCATGCCTATCAGACATACAGTATGTTCCATGAGCGAAAGTTTGCGATAAACAGTACATTTTTATCCCAACAATGTACTGTTTATTGCAAACTTTCGCTCATGGAACATACTGTATGTCTGATAGGCATGACAGGTTTCCTAGCCTTACAGAATATGACTTTTAAGGCTGATATCCCAACAATGTACTGTTTATTGCAAACTTTCGCTCATTACAAAACGGTTGAAAATTAGTGGACAAATGTAAAATCATCTTTAAATGTAATATTCTGAAAGGTTAGGATATCTGTCATGCTGATGTATACCCTATGTCGCATGCAAAGTTCTAGCATAGTCAATATATTGTTATTTCATTTAATGGGAGATGATTTATTTTAAATACTAATGTCATTAGTATAGGGTATACATCAGCATGACAGATATCCTAACCTTTTAGAATATTACATTTAACCCTTTTCGGTCACACTTCCCGAGAATCCCGTAACGGTCACACTGGGTGAAGTACACCCCAGCGTGTTTGCACGTGTATAAAAAATTGTAGGTGACCTTTAAAAAAAAAAAATAATCTGTTGTAGTTTAAGTCTTCCTTAAAAAGACTGTATAGGTTTGATTTGCAAAAAAACTACCTGTAGATGACGGCAAAAGGCCCATTTCCACTGGTTTACTGGGTCGTTTTTGAAGTCAAAAAAACGCTGGGGTGTATTTGACCCAGTGTGACCGTTAAGGGTTAAAGATGAATTTACATTTGTCCACTAATTTTTAACCGTTTTGTAATTTTGATCAAGATGTGTGATATAAAAACGACTTCCCCTGCAGCCAATCTATATGCATTAGAAATGGTCATACGACAAATGTGATATCAGCCTTAAAAGTCATATTCTGTAAGGTTAGGAAACCTGTCATGCCTATCAGACATACAGTATGTTCGATGAGCGAAAGTTTGCAATAAACAGTACATTTTTATCCCAACAATGTACTGTTTATTGCAAACTTTCGCTCATGGAACATACTGTATGTCTGATAGGCATGACAGGTTTCTTAACCTTACAGAATATGACTTTTAAGGCTGATATCCCAACAATGTACTGTTTATTGCAAACTTTCGCTCATGGAACATACTGTATGTCTGACAGGCATGACAGGCTTCCTAACCTTACAGAATATGACTTTAAGGCTGATATCACATTTGTCGTATGACCATTTCTAATGCATATAAATTGGCTGCAGGGGAAGTCGATTTTATATTACACATCTTGATCAAAATTGCAAAACGGTTTAAAATTAGTGGACAAATGTAAATTCATCTTTAAATGTAATATTCTGAAAGGTTAGGATATCTGTCATGCTGATGTATACCCTATACTAATGACATTAGTATATAAAATAAATCATCTCCCATTAAATGGAATAACAATATATTGACTATGCTAGAACTTTGCATACGACATAGGGTATACATCAGCATGACAGATATCCTAATCTTTTAGAATATTACATTTAAAGATGAATTTACATTTGTGCACTAATTTTTAACCGTTTTGTAATTTTGATCAAGATGTGTGATATAAAATCGACTTCCCCTGCAGCCAATCTATATGCATTAGAAATGGTCATACGACAAATGTGATATCAGCCTTAAAAGTCATATTCTGTAAGGTTAGGAAACCTGTCATGCCTATCAGATATACAGTATGTTCCATGAGCGAAAGTTTGCAATAAACAATACATTTTTATCCCAACAATGTACTGTTTATTGCAAACTTTCGCTCATGGAACATACTGTATGTCTGATAGGCATGACAGGTTTCTTAACCTTACAGAATATGACTTTTAAGGCTGATATCCCAACAATGTACTGTTTATTGCAAACTTTCGCTCATGGAACATACTGTATGTCTGACAGGCACGACAGGCTTCCTAACCTTACAGAATATGACTTTTAAGGCTGATATCACATTTGTCGTATGACCATTTCTAATGCATATAAATTGGCTGCAGGGGAAGTCGATTTTATATTACACATCTTGATCAAAATTGCAAAACGGTTTAAAATTAGTGGACAAATGTAAATTCATCTTTAAATGTAATATTCTGAAAGGTTAGGATATCTGTCATGCTGATGTATACCCTATACTAATGACATTAGTATATAAAATAAATCATCTCCCATTAAATGGAATAACAATATATTGACTATGCTAGAACTTTGCATACGACATAGGGTATACATCAGCATGACAGATATCCTAATCTTTTAGAATATTACATTTAAAGATGAATTTACATTTGTGCACTAATTTTTAACCGTTTTGTAATTTTGATCAAGATGTGTGATATAAAATCGACTTCCCCTGCAGCCAATCTATATGCATTAAGGCCCATCTACAATGAGTTGTATCGTAGTCGTGTCATAAGTCATAATCCAGACAGCACAAATGTCTACTAAAAGCATCTTAAAGTCATCTTTACGATATCTTTTAGATATACGTGCTGTCTAGGAAGTCATAGGGCACGTGTTAGAATCTAATTTATCAACGTAGAATCTTGATGTAATTTTATACTATCGACAACTCAGCAATCGTTCTGCTGAACGCGGCCATAGTCATAACCGCGCTAGTGCTACACTCTACTACTCTCGTTCAACACGGATTCAGTTTCAGTGCAGTCGGGCGTCGTAAGTCGTAGATCTTAAATATTGGCACTTGGCGAATATTTAAGATCTACGACTTACGACGCCCGACTGCACTGAAACTGAATCCGTGTTGAACGAGAGTAGTAGAGTGTAGCACTAGCACGGTTATGACTATGGCCGCGTTCAGCAGAACGATTGCTGAGTTATCGATAGTATAAAATTACATCAAGATTCTACGTTGATAAATTAGATTCTAACACGTGCCCTATGACTTCCTAGACAGCACGTATGTCTAAAAGATATCGTAAAGATGACTTTAAGATGCTTTTAGTAGACATTTGTGCTGTCTGGATTATGACTTATGACACGACTACGATACAACTCATTGTAGATGGGCCTTTAGAAATGGTCATACGACAAATGTGATATCAGCCTTAAAAGTCATATTCTGTAAGGTTAGGAAACCTGTCATGCCTATCAGACATACAGTATGTTCCATGAGCGAAAGTTTGCAATAAACAATACATTTTTATCCCAACAATGTACTGTTTATTGCAAACTTTCGCTCATGGAACATACTGTATGTCTGATAGGCATGACAGGTTTCTTAACCTTACAGAATATGACTTTTAAGGCTGATATCCCAACAATGTACTGTTTATTGCAAACTTTCGCTCATGGAACATACTGTATGTCTGACAGGCATGACAGGCTTCCTAACCTTACAGAATATGACTTTTAAGGCTGATATCACATTTGTCGTATGACCATTTCTAATGCATATAAATTGGCTGCAGGGGAAGTCGATTTTATATTACACATCTTGATCAAAATTTAGCAAATCTTGAGCAAAACGGTTTAAAATTAGTGGACAAATGTAAATTCATCTTTAAATGTAATATTCTGAAAGGTTAGGATATCTGTCATGCTGATGTATACCCTATACTAATGACATTAGTATATAAAATAAATCATCTCCCATTAAATGGAATAACAATATATTGACTATGCTAGAACTTTGCATGCGACATAGGGTATACATCAGCATGACAGATATCCTAACCTTTCAGAATATTACATTTAAAGATGAATTTACATTTGTCCACTAATTTTAAACCGTTTTGTAATGTGCGAAAGTTTGCAATAAACAGTACATTGTTGGGATATCAGCCTTAAAAGTCATATTCTGTAAGGTTAAGAAACCTGTCATGCCTATCAGACATACAGTATGTTCCATGAGCGAAAGTTTGCAATAAACAGTACATTTTTATCCCAACAATGTACTGTTTATTGCAAACTTTCGCTCATTGAACATACTGTATGTCTGATAGGCATGACAGGTTTCTTAACCTTACAGAATATGACTTTTAAGGCTGATATCCCAACAATGTACTGTTTATTGCAAACTTTCGCTCATGGAACATACTGTATGTCTGACAGGCATGACAGGCTTCCTAACCTTACAGAATATGACTTTTAAGGCTGATATCACATTTGTCGTATGACCATTTCTAATGCATATAAATTGGCTGCAGGGGAAGTCGATTTTATATTACACATCTTGATCAAAATTGCAAAACGGTTTAAAATTAGTGGACAAATGTAAATTCATCTTTAAATGTAATATTCTGAAAGGTTAGGATATCTGTCATGCTGATGTATACCCTATACTAATGACATTAGTATATAAAATAAATCATCTCCCATTAAATGGAATAACAATATATTGACTATGCTAGAACTTTGCATACGACATAGGGTATACATCAGCATGACAGATATCCTAATCTTTTAGAATATTACATTTAAAGATGAATTTACATTTGTGCACTAATTTTTAACCGTTTTGTAATTTTGATCAAGATGTGTGATATAAAATTGACTTCCCCTGCAGCCAATCTATATGCATTAGAAATGGTCATACGACAAATGTGATATCAGCCTTAAAAGTCATATTCTGTAAGGTTAGGAAACCTGTCATGCCTATCAGACATACAGTATGTTCCATGAGCGAAAGTTTGCAATAAACAATACATTTTTATCCCAACAATGTACTGTTTATTGCAAACTTTCGCTCATGGAACATACTGTATGTCTGATAGGCATGACAGGTTTCCTAACCTTACAGAATATGACTTTTAAGGCTGATATCCCAACAATGTACTGTTTATTGCAAACTTTCGCTCATTACAAAACGGTTTAAAATTAGTGGACAAATGTAAATTCATCTTTAAATGTAATATTCTGAAAGGTTAGGATATCTGTCATGCTGATGTATACCCTATGTCGCATGCAAAGTTCTAGCATAGTCAATATATTGTTATTTCATTTAATGGGAGATGATTTATTTTATATACTAATGTCATTAGTATAGGGTATACATCAGCATGACAGATATCCTAACCTTTTAGAATATTACATTTAACCCTTTTCGGTCACACTTCCCGAGAATCCCGTAACGGTCACACTGGGTGAAATACACCCCAGCGTGTTTGCACGTGTATAAAAAATTGTAGGTGACCTTTAAAAAAAAAAAAAAATATTCTGTTGTAGTTTAAGTCTTCCTTAAAAAGACTGTATAGGTTTGATTTGCAAAAAAACTACCTGTAGATGACGGCAAAAGGCCCATTTCCACTGGTTTACTGGGTCGTTTGCGAAGTCAAAAAAACGCTGGGGTGTATTTTACCCAGTGTGACCGTTAAGGGTTAAAGATGAATTTACATTTGTCCACTAATTTTTAACCGTTTTGTAATTTTGATCAAGATGTGTGATATAAAATCGACTTCCCCTGCAGCCAATCTATATGCATTAGAAATGGTCATACAACAAATGTGATATCAGCCTTAAAAGTCATATTCTGTAAGGTTAGGAAACCTGTCATGCCTATCAGACATACAGTATGTTTCATGAGCGAAAGTTTGCAATAAACAGTACATTTTTATCCCAACAATGTACTGTTTATTGCAAACTTTCGCTCATGGAACATACTGTATGTCTGATAGGCATGACAGGTTTCTTAACCTTACAGAATATGACTTTTAAGGCTGATATCCCAACAATGTACTGTTTTTTGCAAATTTTCGCTCATGGAACATACTGTATGTCTGACAGGCATGACAGGTTTCCTAACCTTACAGAATATGTCTTTTAAGGCTGATATCACATTTGTCGTATGACCATTTCTAATGCATATAGATTGGCTGCAGGGAAAGTCGATTTTATATCACACATCTTGATCAAAATTACAAAACGGTTGAAAATTAGGGGACAAATGTAAATTCATCTTTAAATGTAATATTCTAAAAGGTTAGGATATCTGTCATGCTGATGTATACCCTATACTAATGACATTAGTATATAAAATAAATCATCTCCCATTAAATGGAATAACAATATATTGACTATGCTAGAACTTTGCACGCGACATAGGGTATACATCAGCATGACAAATATCCTAACCTTTCAGAATATTACATTTAAGATGAATTTACATTTGTCCACTAATTTTCAACCGTTTTGTAATTTTGATCAAGATGTGTGATATAAAATCGACTTCCCCTGTAGCCAATCAATATGCATTAGAAATGGTCATACAACAAATGTGATATCAGCCTTAAAAGTCATAGGCCGGTATTCATAGTCGTTTCTTATATTTAAGAACGTCTTAAGTACGATCTTGAGATGTCATAAACCAATCACAAAGCCGTATTAGCGTCTTAAGACATTACTTAAGACGGTCTTGAAATAAGATCCGACTATGAATACCGGCCATATTCTATAAAGTTAGGAAACCTGTCATGCCTGTCAAGCCTTGTGCCCACGATGCTAGAACTGTGTCCGAGTTTCGGTGTTTAAGTATATTTTAGTATATTTAATCCCCCTTTTTGAATGAGCTATGACTCAACTCATTAGGCATTTTGCAGTTCTTGCTATCTCCTTGTTAAATTCGGTTTTATTATCGCATTAGGTTTGAATTATTGCTTCGTTGGAAACGAGACTGCGTCTCAAGACAAGTATCAAGCCAATTTTAATCATAACAACTTAACAAGTGGATGGGCATACTAGAAAATTACATATTTGTAGATGTCCCTAAAATGTACAATATACATTGGCAAATATACAAATGTACATAGTCCCCGAAAATAACATTTCCATATACATTTAATGAAAATGTATACAAGTAAAAATGACGCATTATGTATACATCAGTGAGTGATTCGACACTTTTGTATATTAAAAAAACAGTGTGTTAGTAAATGTCCCCGAAATCTACAATTAACAAATATATATATATATATATATATATATATATATATATACACACAATATAGAATCATGTAACTGTAGTACAAAATTGTTATTATACATAATTGTATTGAGAATATAGAATGGGCCCCTCCAACGCCCATTCCCGTGAGAACGCAACCAAAAAATATTTTCCGTCTCGCCAATTCAAATTTATACTACTGTCACAAGAGATTTGACTTGTGGTTTTTATTATAATTCAGTATCATCTGAATCGACGCTTCTAGCATTTATTTTGCTAGTTCCGTCAGAACAGATATTTCTGTTATTTATATTTGTATGAAGCAGTACCGTTACAAAAAAAGACGCTTCTGATTTTTATTATCATCAGTACCGTCAAAATAGATGCTTCTGATTTTCGTTATACATTTCAAAGACTGAGACTCTGAAATTATGTTATTTCAAAAGAGTATTTATTGTCTGGGAAAAGGCAAAAGTTTATTAGTTGCTGTGATATTTAAAAAATGACGTCTCATAGATTCTACGTCATTTGAGTATTTTTGTTCACAAGGATTTTTACCCAAGACTATATCTGTAGCAAAAGCCGCAGCATAAATACCACAAGACGTAGCATCCGGTTGTCTTTGAACTTGTGGAAAACTTATATCACTAGCTGCTATTATTGGAAAACGAGCATTAATATATAATTGTTCTTGTAATGCCAATTTATTATATGTACAATTCGGTATGCTGTCATATACGTAGAGTTTTCCTCCATCAAAGTAGATACAGCGCCAGTGATTAGTACAATCTCCTCCAATTATTTGAACGCTTTTATTATAACAAGGTTCAATTAGATCTAGATACTCTATATATTGTACGTTTTGTGTTTCGAAACAAGAAGTTTCTCTTACAACACGTAAGAATTTATCCAGTGATTCGTCATTTAAGTGGCTACATTTGGGCAACACATTCTGTCCCACTAAAGAAAGAGGAACAATAGTATCGTCTAAAACTTTTTTACGTCTGGCCTTATCATCAGCTGTCAGCTCTTTTGTATAATGACCAACAATAAAACAGTCCTCTTGCTCTAGAACAGCAGTAGAAATAGTAGCACTTGTCTCCGTTGAAATGTCCTTACATTTCAATCGTTTCTTATCAATCTTTTCGTCTTCTTGGAAAAACTTCTCATTGATTCTTTCTGTCGTTACATGTAGTCGCTTAGTGCTACGATCAACTACACTTTTGGACAATTTTTCTTTTGCTTCTGTAATATATTTTGGATCTCTGATAGGCATATGTCTATTATGCCGACTATCCAAAATTTCACGAAGCATACATTCGAAATAAAAACGTGTTAAGAGAGGCAACATTTTATTTTGCCAAAACTTATTGTCTCTATTAACACGCACTGTTTTGAGTGTGTGAAGTTGGCCCCCCCACATCATCCAAATATAGTTCTGTTTAGAGTTCTAGCATCTTTCGGGCAATAGGAAGAGTTCCTGATAAGTTTTAAAAAAAGTTCTGGCGATTTGGGTAACGAAAACACCTTTTGAAAAAAGGGGGGCCAACTTCACAACTTTTTTTATCGAATTTTGAGATCGAATAGTTCTGAATGGCCTAAACGCTTCATTTTGCGATTATTTAGAGTTCCTGATACATAAAAAATTTTTTTGATTAATTAAAAAAAAATAAAAAATTTTGAAAATTTTATTTTGAGATTGAATAGTTCTGAATGGCTCAAACGCTTTATTTTGCGATTACCTAGAGTTCCTGATACATAAAAAAATTTTTGGATTGATTAAAAACAATTTTTTTGACAAAAGAAAATTTTCAATTATCTCGTTCAAATATTGGATATCTTGCAAACCGTTAGCCTAATCGCTTTGAGCCATAAGACTTTTCGTCACAACTTGTCGAGAAGTGTCCAAAAGTCCCATCAGAACTATTCGAAACTCCAAAAAAATTATCAACCCCGGGACTTAGAAAACTTTGGCAATCATCTCTCGATCAAATCGTTGGCCTAATCGCTTTGCTCGGACAATAGAAAGAGTTCCTGATGAGTTTTAAAAAGAGTTCTGGCGATTAAGGTAACGAAAACACCTTTTGAAAAAAAGGGTTTACAAAAAATTTTTTAAATTAATTAAAAAAAAAATAAAAAAATTTTGAAAATTCGATTTTGAGATCGAGTAGTTCTGAATGGCTTAAACGCTTTATTTTGCAATTACCTACAGTTCCTGATACATAAAAAAATTTTTGGATTGATTAAAAACAATTTTTTGGCGAAAGAAAATTTTCAATCATCTCTCGTTCAAATATCGGTTATCTTGCAAACCGTTATGGAGGAGTCACACTGCGTCCGATTGCGTCCGATGTTCGACGTACGACGATCCGACATACAATAAAATAATTTATTATTAGAGACAATGGGATGTCGGATCGTCGTACGTCGAACATCGGACGCAGTGTGAATCCTCCATTAGCCTAATCGCTTTGAGCCATAAGACTTTTCTAAGACTGCGGCATACTGCGTGAAGATCGGTCCGCTTCACAGGGTAGAGCGCGTGTGCAAACAAAATCTATCTCTTTCTATTCAACACCATAATATTGGTTGAAAAGAGACAGAGATTGGCCGTACACGCGCTCTATCCTTTCTATGACGCGGACCGATTTTCACATGGTATGCTCAGTCCATGTTATATGTTGCCGATATGTTACCGACCGCTAATGTAGTTTAATGCGGACATTGTTGCCGCAAGAAGCTTTGGCGCTATAATGTACGATTTTCAATTATTTTACATGGCGGTGCGTACGCCGTAGCACTTGTGCGCTGTGCTTGGATCTTTGGCTTGGAACGTTCGGTAATGAATGTTATTTTTGTGTGTAGTATCATTGTATCTTTATACATGTCGCAGGCTTATTGCAAAATCAGCCTTTTTGCGAAATGCTGGCCTTTTGCGAAAGCATTTGATCGTTTCTTTAATAAGACTGACGTATTTTAGACTTTTTACAAAGTGCCTAGCCTAGCACCAGCCCATGTGTGCCAAAAAGCCTAAAGTGCATTCAGTCTTATTGGGAAACGATCAGTGCTTCGCAAAAGGCCGGCCTTTCGCAGAGGCTAGTTTTTTTGCAAAAGGGCTGATTTTGCAATAAGCCTGCGACATACATATTAGTACATATGGTTTAGTATACAATTGCATATTTAATAGTGCGTTTCTGTTCATAATGCATCTTGTACGCATGAAACGCGTGTATAGAAGTAATGCGTTTACAGTTAGAGAAATATCACTTAAATTAAAGCCCGTTCTACAATGAGTTGAATTGTAAGTCATAAGTAAATCAACAAATCAGCGTAGAGTGTTAATAAGACGACAACTCAGCAGTCGTTCTGCTGAACGCGGCCATAGTCATAACCGCGTCGTATCCCTGTCGTAAGTCGGTGTGATAAATATTGGCATTTGGCCAATATGTTAGGATCTACGCACAACTGAGTTACGACAGGGCTACGACGCGGTTGTGACCACGATCGCGTTCAGTAGAATGACTGCTGAGTTGTCATCTTACCAACACTCTACGTTGATTTGTCGATTCACTTATGACACGACTTACGATACAACTCATTGTAGACCGGGCTTTAATCATATTAAATAATTATATAATAGATTAATTATTTTACTATATTTAATATATTCTAATTATTTTATTACATTTTACAGGTATTATTAAAAAGTATAAAACAATAGATATGTATGAAAACAGCTATGGATGGTAATCGTAAAGCCAAACACGTTTACAGAATCGTGAAGAACAACAGAAAAGGCATTTATGATAAGATATGATTTTGCATTCATTTTCCATACGCATACACACCATTACACTGCACATTTTCTGTATCGACAGACAATTTATAGGAAAACAAAGCTGCTATTAAGTATCCAAGGTAAGAAAATATCATTGCATGTTTAAATTACTTTACATATTCAATATAAGAGTGTCCTTGCTTTTTTTGTATCATATATAATAATCATGATGATGACGAAACCACGGTTCTTTTCCAGCATAAAGTCTGTGCTAATTTCTCTTACTATGCTGGTGAAGCGCATCACAACACGCAGTTCGGTGAAAAACCGTTCGACTTCATCGGAGGTATAGATGATGTGCACGAAGCAGGGGACAAATTTTCTATGATGCCGATATTGCTGTTCACAATGAACTTTTGCTTGAAGATCCTTGTACTAACACACTGGAAAAAAGATGCATATTTATTTCATATGAAGCATCCACTGGAATGGAGAAGAGTCGTGCTGGTGCAAGGCAGATGCATTTAAAGCTAATTGCATCTTTACTGACATTTCAAAAATGACTTTATTATTCTGGCCAATCTGGCCATATATAAGTGTTACAGTTAAAACAAAGATATAAATTATAGATGAAAAAGATTTCGTTTAAAATCCATTTAAAATCTAATAGTATAGTAGTAGTTTCAGCAGTACGAATAGGTTTTAGTAGTAATAGGTTTCATTAGTTAATAAAAGTCGAATATACTATTCGTTATATATACCATACATACATATATTTATTCGTTAGTTGCGTACATAATAGAATGCGGTGTTACAATTTTATGTGGGTTGCACGTAACTCTCTTTTATTTGCAAGTCATTGTATTCATAAAATGCAAAACCTGTATATACCACAGCTGTGTTAATGACCTAATTTTGTTGGAGATTGGTCTCTATTTCCTTTGTAATCTATAATACCGCATAATGTATAACTTTTTTCTCCGAGTTTGATCATTTTCGTTATATTTTCAAGCGTAACGTTTTGTTTGTATGCGATATTATAACGTGAGTCTGAAATGACACGTATCAAGAAATACGTGTGACCATAATCGTGTGTTCTTTCTAAATTACTGCCGCATTGTTACATAATGTTTTACTAATACGTAAATCTCCGTATCATCAATAGCTTCCTGTACATGGTTGAATCCTTTCTGAATAATATGCCCACATTGATACACAAAGTGGGCAAGTACCTGCAATTCTTCTAATAACAATTAGAGCATTTCGTTAATCTAGTCACACTTGGCAAATCTTTAAACACAAAGTGTATCAATTGATCTACGTTACAATCAGCATTGAGAAACTGTATATGTCTGGTATGTGAGAGTTTACAAAGTTTTGATTTGTAATATTTCCGCGCGATTTTTATAATCGTTTATCATAATCTTTCCACGCGTAACATATTTTGTGCTAATTTTAGTATCGGTAATTCAAAATCTTGAACACAAACTCTTGTAAACTTTCTCTTTTCTATTGCATGTGCTAATAATATCTGTAACGAAAGATTTGTACGAAATCTTGCGGTATGATAGATTACAAAGGTAATATCTGTACGAAAGAATCGAAAGCACACGTATTTCTTATACTTACATACTTATCTTTAAGTTTAATGCTATAGCATAAGTTACCATTCTTAATAATGGGATATCCACAAATTTATGCGACTGTACAAAATCCCCAGTCTGGAAAAGGATCCATATAATTGGACGTTTCTTTTTTTTATCTGGTGTAATTTTTTTCCGCCCCAATTTTCATTAGCGTTGAGAGGATTATTCGGTTGAACATCGTATTCGTTAGCGTTTTTCTAAGCTTTTATCATATACCATCTCATCGATTTTTATGCTTTTCTTCATGCATGTCCGTATTTCTCCAGGCTGGCATTCTGTTACATTATCGCTCGTACTGTTATATTGCAACGAAACATTGGACAAATAATCAACTTGTGACATATTGTCCGATATCAACTTGTCACCACTTGAATCTTTTGTAATATTCAATTCTTTTGTAATACTCGAGTCTCCAGAAAAATTATTTTCGTTCTTTATATCAATGTATGCGTTTCGATTTGCAGATTCTCCTAAAATATCTTTGGAAAACATTTTCTTTAATAGATTCTTCTGACATATAAATTTCACTCTTTATATCAGTATGTGCGTTCTGATTTGCAGATTCTTTACATATCTTTGGGGAAAACAGTTTTCTTCAATAGATTCTTTTGATTTTAATGTAAATTTTGCTGAAGCTTCTTTAATGCGACCATCTAAATAATCTATATGTCTAAAAACAAATTTATCAACTCTCTGAGGCAATTCACTTTTAAAAGCTCTTCTTTATATGCGCGAATTCTGATTCAACGCTAGATGTGGAAATGCGAATTTTTACACTAAAAAACGATATCATTATACCAGTCCAAAGAGGAAGGTAGTACATTAAGCGTTTGATATTTTTAGCAATTCAGTATTGTAATATGCGTTTAATGTTTCGCCATCGCAACACTGCAATGAAATGCTCGCGCTTGTTCATAAATTTTGTTGACCACATATCCATGCCTCAGAACGTTGATCGTTAAAATCTTTTTCATCTATATCTTTTTATTTCATTCTCTCCCGATTCTTCTACTTCTTCATATTATCTTCGTCGATTTTAGAAGCTGGCATTCCTATGATAATAGAGATTACATATTGAAATCGTGTCTGAGATGGAAGTGCTTTGCCAGAATCGGAAATGAATGAATGACTCAGTGCTAAAACTAAAACTGATTCCAAAAGATATTCTAAGGTCCGAATTAATAGACGTTTCTCAGTTGTCAAGATCAGTCTGTCTTTGTCTCGCGTATGGTAAAACGGTATACGCGAGACAAAGACAGACTGATCTTGACAACTGAGAAACGTCTATTAATCGGACCTAAGTCTTCAATGTTATGCATTTGATATGCGTTACAAATTAATCTTATAAAAATTGTCGTATTTTTGTAAATGAGTGTTTTTTAATACATTTCAATCTACATACTATCGCTACCAAGTGACTAACGTCTATCCGAATATAAGTTGCAACACATGTTTGCGTTTATTCATTATTTTAAAAGCAAGTATTCAAATAATCCTGCAAATCGCAGCTCTTTTACAAATGCAATTGTAACAGATATTAACAAGGCCATACTGAATCGCACACAATCATTTTAGGAATCGCGACATTATCACTTAAAATCTTCAAAAGCCAAGTAGTTATGGCACTCGCAGTATGATCGGCAGATAGCATTTGGAAAACAGGTGCACTTCATATAGATGATGCTATCATACATTGATATAAAAATATATACTTTAATTTGTATGTGTATATTTAATTTTTGCACTATAGATCCCGTGCCATCAATTGTCATGAATGAATCATTTATTTTCAAGTTTAACTTGTAGAATAATTTTTGGTCCGTCCCAGTAGTGACAGAAAATGGTGATGATGCCAATCTTTTGTATGATACCCGCTTGTGTAGTATGTTGTGCATCGACCAAATTACTTATAGGTAGTGATTCTGCAAATTAGAAAGCATAACAAAATAGTCGTATATCTCCAATAAAACAATATATTTGTTACTTTATTGAATACAGTTATTTTTTTATGAATGCAATTGTTCAACTACTACTTAAAAATGTTTACTGCTTCTAATAAAGAAAAAAAATAATTATATACCTGTGATACCAAGACGTTTTTTCTGTACCTCATTCTTAGCTTTACGCAAAACATCAGATTTTGGTAAAGTAGGGGGATAAGGATCACCAAATTGAATAATTTTTTGCTTCATTTCTTATACATATAAGTAATCGCATCTGTTTTCGTATTAATAAGATGATTCGTTACATTGTCTTCCTTCCTCTTAGTTGTCGCCTTCCTTGTAGATAAAATCAGATTTAAAATTTTTAATTGTAATTTTGGAGAGAATATCTTTGTTTTTAACTGAACAATTATCAACAATGCAAAATACTTTTGCGCCACACTCATTGCACTTTCTTCTTATTCTGATTGATGTATTCTTTCTTTTTCTTGGAAGAGATTCTTGACACGTTAAATGACCAAATACAAGGCATACGTGATTTTTTTCTAAATTTCTTTAGCAAATAAATCAGTCCACCCTAATTTGAAAGTGAATATTTTTTACCATCACCATAAACGGTTTCCTCAGGTTTATCAGAGACCACTCTGTGTGGCTTTAGGATTACCATCCATAGCTGTTTCAATTAACGATAATTTTCGTTTGAAGAAGGGAAAACTTTATCATTTTATCGATTATTCTATACGACGGATTGGTTAATACATTCAGTATTTTTCAATATCATACATATTGTTTTATACTTTTTCCTGATACCTGTTAAAATAATTAGTCTATTATTAATTATTAAATTGATAAATTTAAGTGAGATTTCTCTAACTGTAAGCGCGTTACTTATATACACGCGTTTCATCACGCTCACAAACGTTATGCTACAGCGTACGTACGGATCAAGCTACATTAACGGTCGATAACATCGACATGTTGCAGCCAAGAAAGGTTTGGCGCTATAATGTACGATTTTCACTTGTTTTACATGGCCGTACGTAAGCCGTAGCATAACGTTTGTGAGCTGTGCTTGATCCTTGGCTTGGTTGTGTTCCGTAATACAATGTCATGGTAATTATGTAGTAATACGGACCACCCTCCGACGACCTGGACCTTGACATATGTTGTCAAGGTCACCTCTGGAGTGACCTTCAGAAGTTTTAGCCGGCGGGTCGTTATTCGTTAAAAAGTATAACAAAAAAAGTTTGACAAATGTAGCAGTTATTTTGAGTATTGAAAGGCATAAATGACCTTGACCTTGACATATGTTGTCAAGGTCACCCTCCTGAGTGACCTTCAGAAGTTTTAAGCCGGCGGGTCATTG